>MU616593.1:0-91676 GCA_025201705.1 Dissophora ornata
GCAATAAAGTCCAAACTTTTTTCTCGCTTCGTAGTCGAATAAATTGTAGACTGTAAACATTGTAAAGCAAACTGTAACTCTCCAAAACGATCCTCGACATGATCAACAGACGCATCGTGACCTTGTATGCCGTCTTGGGGACTTGTGGTTGGGGGATGAATGAGGGTTCCGAGGGTGATGGCGTTTTTGACTTTGAGGCTGGGGTTGGAGTCGAGCCACGGCGGAACGGAGAATTTGGTCTGAATCCATTTGCCAGCGAAGCTGCAACAGACAGTGAGAATGGTTTCGATAACGGACCAGAACCTGCAGGCGAGCATGACGCCATTGATGCAGCGACATTGCTGGTCGATAGTGGGATCCAGAAAAAGAGCTATTTAGCACAAAGGGGTATGCTGCAGAAAATACGGACCAGGGTACCGTAAGGCTCAGTCGCGCAGCTTCCGACTGCAGACGCAACCTAACTCTTTTCTATTGTTGCCTTCAAGGTGCGATGGTCGCTGCGAAGTGGGCGTTCGTCACGACTATGCGGAAAACGAGTCAGCCTTTTCCAAGGGACTTGATAACTCTTGGCCTCCAGATCAGGCATCTGCACCAGCACCAGCATCAGCACCATCAACGATATCATCACCAGCGTCATTTTCATCGTCATCAGTAATAGCAATAGTGTCATCAGGTCCAGTATCGATGACACCATCTGCACCGGAAATAAGTTTACCCATTGTACTACCTCTCGTGTGTACCACGTTTATTTTTGGCTCTCGGCCCTGATCCAACATTGTTTCTCTAGACTACCTCTAGAGTACTGCGCAATCGTCAGTCCTCGTCGTCGCCATTGTCACATAAAGCCAAGCCTTCTGTTTCATCTACGCCTTCATTTTCTCCGAACTACATCGCAAGTACGTTCTCGAAAAAGAAGAAGCCCATCATCCCCACCATTGTCATCCACCCTGACGAGGACGACGGTGGGCCCCCTCGTGCCCTGTCACAAAAGGATATCGAGTGCCTTTCGAACATGCCCCCACCCCCGCTTAGACCGTTGGTCCAGCCGTGGGACGATATCTTAGAAGAGGACGAGTATGATGACGAGATGATCAATGAGGGACGCGGCCATGACGACTATCATCACCAACATCATGACTCCGACAATCGGCGCAGGTCCTACGATTATGATCTCGAAAGCGATGAGGACTACGAGGTCGAACTTGATAGGATGGAGGGAATAGATCGAAATGATATTAGGGCTGAGAGCTTTGACCCCAACGCGCTTGACGTCTCCATTGATCTTGATGTGGACTTGAGAGAGCTAGCATATGGCGATGAGGTTGTGTCTACAGTGGGCCTGTGTAATCAACATCTTAGCACTGTCTGAACCAATGAAATGTTATTTCACGTCCCTAGGATGTTCGACGTGCGCAGTCGTATCAGGACGCAGATGTTCGCTGCGCAGCTAGTCGCGTCTTGTTCGACCCACCGGTATAAATACTTGAGGGGAAATATTTTTCACGATATTCTCAACCAAACACCTCAGTAACTCTCTTCCTCTCTTCACGAGAAAAAAAATTCTCCTCTAACATGTCTGCAAACACGAACACCAACATCCCTCGCATCGTACTCGGGTAAATCTATACAAGCACAATCGCTATTTCATGGCAGAATCATGGATTTTGTCCTAGCCTTTAACCAACTACGACTGAATAGAACCATGACCTTTGGTCTCGAGAACACCACGATCGAGGGCTCAGTCATCCGGGTCCGTGGAGTCGAGAATGTCGGTCAGTTCGTGGACAAGTTTCATTCTTTTGGACATATCGAAATTGATACAGCAAGGGCATATGGAGCTGGGGACAGCGAACTTGTAAGTTATCCTTTTTTGTAATGAGCAAATGTGGAGAAGAGTTCCTATGGGCATATCTTTCATTTTCCCCTCAACCCTCTAATGCTGCTAACCGCATCTCGTCTTGCTAGGTTTTGAGCCAGTTGCCAACAGCCCACTTGAAGATTTCCACCAAGGTTTACCCAGCCTACGCTGGAGCGTTCGACGCTGTGAATCTGCCCAGGCAATTCCGCCAGTCGCTCGAGGCGCTGAAGACCAACAAAATCGATATCCTGTACCTCCATGCGCCCGAAAGCGACACTCCCATCGATGTCACCCTCAAGGCTATTAACGATCTTTACAAAGAGGGACTTTTTGAGCGAGTATGTTCAAAACCGTTGTCGTTGTCGATGATGACGTCCTTGTCTGTGTTTGTGGTGATAAAAGAGTTGGCCCAACTCACTTTTCTCTGTAATGTTTGTAACCACTGTAGTTCGGGTTGTCCAACTACTCGTCATGGAATGTGGCTCTCATCTATGAGCGCTGCAAATAAAACGGCTATGTTCTCCCCTCAGTCTAACAAGGCATGGTACGTTATGGAGATATATTTTGCGATCGACCAACAATCAGAGAGACTGAACATGATAGAGAATTTTTGTCGTCTCATTAGTACAACCCAATCGCACGCTCAGTCGTCCCAGAGTTGTTGCCTTGCTTGAAGCATTACAATATCGGCTTCTATGCTTTCAACATCGTTGGTGGAGGCCTACTCACCGGCAAGTACAAGTTTAGTCAAGAGGCCGCCGAGGGAAGCCGTTACGACACCAGCATCTGGTCTGGCAAGGCGTAAGTCGAACAACCACCCTGCCTTCCAGGCGGATGACCCCATGTCTTTTTTCTGGCGCTCTTTTTTTTTTTCCCTTACTCAACAAACATACGCTCGTGGACATTTCCATTTCTCTCATCCTCCTTCGATAATATAGCTTCCATGAACGTTACTGGAAGAATCTCAACTTTGAGGGTATCGAGATCGTTGAAACGGCAGCCAAGACCCATGGCTTGACGCTGTTGGAAGCCACTGTCCGCTGGATGCGTTACCACTCTGGTCTAGAAGCCAAGGACGGTATTATTCTCGGAGCCTCCTCTGTCAAACATCTGGAAGAGAATCTCACCGATCTTGAGAAAGGGCCCCTTCCTGAGTCCGTCGTCGAAGCCTTTGATCAGGCATGGAACCACGTCAAACCCGTGAGTACTGCCTATTTCCGCTATGGAAACGAGAAACGCCCCAACTCTGTCACGAACATAAAAAAGGAATGAACGTCGTAATTACTTCTCTTGGCCTCAAATTGATGGCGTTTTGCAATAAAGTCCAAACTTTTTTCTCGCTTCGTAGTCGAATAAATTGTAGACTGTAAACATTGTAAAGCAAACTGTAACTCTCCAAAACGATCCTCAACATGATCAAACAGAAGCATCGTGACCTTGTCTTGGGGACTAGTGGGCACGAATGAGGGTTCTGAGCATGATGGCGCCTTTGACAGTGCAGCTGGCGTTGAAGTTGAGCTACTGCCGAACGGAGAATTTGGTCTGAATCCGTAGCTGCAGCAGACGGTGAGAACCTGCAGGCGAGCATGACGCCATTGATGGTCGATAGTGGGATCCAGAAAAGAGCTATTCAGCGCGAAGGGGTATGCTGCAGAAAATACTGACCAGAGTACCATAAGGCTCAGTCGCGCGGGAGACGCAACCTAAATCTTCTCTATCGTGGCCTTCAAGGTGCGATGGTCGCCGCGAAGTGGGCTTCCTGCCGCAGCCATACGAAAAATGAGTCGGTCCCACCCAAGGAGCGTTTTAACATTATTGCTGGAGGTCTGCTCCCCGGCATGTTCAAGTTTGAGCAACTAAGGAAAGCCTAACATCATGTCTGGGAAGCAGTCAGTCAATAATCCAGGCAAATGTCCTACGCACCCGATTTTCCCCATCTTCTTTTGGCCGCAGGAGGTATCGAGATCGTTGAAAAAGCTGCCATGGCTTGGCTCTGTTGGAGGACACTGTCCGGTGGATGCGTTACCACTCTGGTCTAGAAGCCAAGGACGATATTATTCTCGGAGCCTCCTCTGTCAAATATCTGGAGGAGAATCTCACCGATCTTGCGAAGAACCCCCTTCCCGGGTCCATCGTCTAAGGCTTTGGTCAGGTATGGGACCACGTCAAGCCCGTGAGCGTTAACTACTTCAACGCACCAAAAAAAAAAAAGAAAAAAAAAGAAAAGAAAGAACGTGAAGAAAGATCGAGCGCCGTGCCTGCCTCGTTAGACCTTACATAGATGGTATTTAACAACTTTATTTTTGTACAGGATCATTTCCCCTTCCTAACTATTACTGCTCCTCTGAGTCAAACACAGCCTGACAGAGCCGTTCCACACATGCTTCGTAGTTTGCTGGATTGTGATCTGTAAACATTGATCTGGCAAACTGAAGCTCTCCAAAACGATCCTCGACATGATCAAACAGACGCATCGTGACCTTGTACGCCGTCTTGGGGACTTGTGGTTGGGGCATGAATGAGGGTTCCGATGATGATGGCGCTTTTGACTTTGAGGCTGGGGTTGGAGTCGAGCTACGGCCGAATGGAGAATTTGGTCTGAATCCGTTTGCCAGCGAAGCTGCAGCTGCGCCAGCTGCCGAGACCGCAGCAGACGAGCGTGTCGCCATCGACGCAGCGACATTACCGGTCGTAGCCATCAGCGCTGATGATCCTGGAGGCACAATCGTCGTAGCTACTGACTCGAGGTGGTAGACGGGCGTCGGTGGGTACAGTTTATCCGAGCCCATGTCTGCACGCATCGTCTTGATCAGTGACCATGACCAGTCCTGATCTTCGGACTCTTTGAGCTGAAAAGCATCGTATTCAGAGTACATCGGCATGCTCTGCGACCGCTTTGGGTTCTCGGGTTGGCTGTCCTTCTTTGGTGGCGTTGGTCTGGAACCGTTGGTAGGTGGTGTGTAGGTTGTTGAGGCAAGCCTGGCATCATCAGCTGCCTGGCGCTCAGCATTGGCCAAGTTAGAAGACGCTCCAATGATGAGTCGCTTAACAACATCCTCCACAATTTGTCCCTCCTCGTGCAATGTAGTAGCCACGTTCTTGAAGTCCTTCAGAAGTCCTAGGCTCAACGTCGGCACAAGGTCGTATTGATGAACGATGGTTGTGATTAAACCTCGGCAGTACTTTGATAACGGGAGCGACATGACACATGGAGGACCATAGGCATAGCAGTGAATCGGCCTTCCCGCAGGTAATGCGGATCCAGGCGCGGTAACAAAAGGTGTTGTGATCTCTGGGTATATGATGCGTTTCCTGGGCCGCCGATGACGTCCTCCATTTGCTGTTTTCTTGGACTTTACATCCAATTCCTCCTCTTCTTCATCGCTTGAACTTTCCTCTTGCTCCACATAGGCTTCGAATTCGTCACTCTTCATGGACCAGAGCAGGGACAGTAGAGCGGCAACGCCTCCACCGAGCGAATGGCCACACAGAACGAGTCCGTAGTCTGGATAGTCCTCCAAGGCCTTCTTGATCGTCTTGAAAACAGTTGAAGTCTCCAATGCCAGCAACCGAGCAGAGGCATGCATACCGGCATGCACTTTGTGCTTTGCTTCCGCATGGTACTCCCCTCGCTTTCCTTTCGACTTGAGCGTAGGCAACACCAGGTCATCATAGGTGGCACAGAGATCTGTCAACACGTCCGACAGCCCGAGCGTGCCACGACAGGTGAGCACAACACACTGTGCTCCGTGGTCGAGGTTGACGTAGTGAACAAGAGAATGCATCATTGGTGCCTGGAAACTTCCTTTGGTACCTGGGTCGGTGAAGGACGAGAGCAAAATAGAGTCCAATGGGGTGGAGGTATGGGTAGCGAACGCATGATGATTTGGGTGATCTCCGTAACGTGAGTAGACCGCATCGCCGATTGCTCCAATACCCAAGATCCTCATAAAGTTGTGGCCATAGCTCGCAGAGGCATAGCGCATGAACCGCTGAATGTTTCGGACCAGATGATCCCTCGGAAAGTTGGCCGGATTGGGCTCTTTGGGTTCTTTGGGAGGGGGCGCTGGTCGTGAGTCCTTGTCATCGTCATCACCACTCTTCAAGCCCACCAATGTCGGCGTAACAGCTTCACTCCCGTCGGGCAAGGAGTTGTCAGAATCGTTACGGCCCTCATCCAACTCTGTGATGGTCAGCTCTGGACGTGGCCCCTCGAGGCTCCTGCGTTCACTACTCTTTCCGAACGTCGACTGCTTCGTCATCTTGGAAAAGAAGGACTTTCCAGCCTTTCTAACCGACAGTCCGTTCTTGAGTCCAAAGGCAGAAGACCCAAACTTATCGGCGTTCTTCTTCTCCAGGGGTACATCGTACGAAAGCGTCGCATTCATTTCCATAGACGACATGGTCTCTGACGACTTTGACACCTCGATCCAGTCTGTGTCGTCCTCAGACCAGTCAATCGAATCCCTAGTCTCACTTGACCTGATCTCACGTTCCTGCGTTCGCGTGAAAATGGTGCCATCGGATTCTCCCCCGACATGCACCTTTTGGTTCTTTTTGAACTTTTTCGTAACAGTTGAAAACATGAGTCGTAGGTTGTTGTTGGCCTGCCGATTGCCCTCCACTGCTAGAGGTTCCGAGGGGACATAGGTGTCGTTGACGGTAGATGCGTGTCGACTAGAGCCATTAACTGAGCCATGGGGATTCGTTACAATTGATGTAGTCGCGTATTGGGTAATGGTGGTTGCGACCGAGGCGATGGATGACACAGACCCTCTCCTAGACCTTGCTGTGAAGGCCATTGACGAGCTGGTTCCACGGCAACTGGACGCACGGGAGCTGGACGCACTTTCGACAGATGTTGGATAGTGGTGCTGTCTGAGCATTGACGAGGATGAGGAGTCTCTATCATGTTGAATAGGTGGCAATGGTTTTCCGAGTTTTGACAGGTCTGCACCTGGTCTGACAAAGGTCTCGGTGGTTGTTGTCGTCAATGTGGTCGTGGTGGTGACTTGAAGAATATCAGCGCTCAAAACTTTCTCGATCTGTGTGGTTGTCATATCCTGGGTGACATCGTCAGGGTCCGTAACAAGGGCGTTGGAAAGATCCTTCAGCAACTCGCCTGCGTCCTCATCGTCATCCCTTGATTGTCCGATAGCCAGCTCCGTTGATTCAAAATCTCCGAATTTTTTTGGCTTCGTCACAACGACACCCTCGTAGACGAGCATAGCTCTGACAGATTTTTGAGTGCGTTTGTGTGTCGCAGCCTGCAAACATGCAAACACAGTGATGGCCTTTGTGATCGACGCCAGTACCGCCATCTTTCCTGCTTGCGTGATGGCAAAGTCCTGATCCTCGTAGACTTCCTTCTTGACGAGGCCAACGACTGCTGCCAGAGCCTTTGAGGTCTCTGTTGAACCGAATAGCCCGTCCACGACTCGAACAGATTCTTCTGCGGTCTACATGAATTATAAGCACAAGACAAGTCGTTAGCTATCGGTCTATAGCCAGGAGTCAAGTTGCTACCACCATCCACGTCTGCGCCCGATACAAATATAAAACAATAAAATACTGCTAGTAATAAATAACATAAAATAAAAGCACATGCTGAGAGCAGGGCTGTAATTACAAATCGCCGTAGGCGTTTCCTCCTAGCATGCGAGTATGTCGCGCTCATGCTCTTATTATTGTTGCTATTTTACATTATTGCCTGATAAAGTCGCGTCCAAAACGACGCCGAGTATAACCCACAATTCACAATCCTAGGGAAATCATATGTCTTTAGGCTACCGCCACGTTCTTGTGCTCGCTCCAAGCGATTACCCTGACGCTTGTTGTTATTGTTGCTAACTGTGCCGCGTGTCTGCTCAAATAATGTGTTCTCCCTCTCCTCCCTCTCCCTCCCATCGTCACCCCTGTTTATCTCGTGCATTTGATTGTCTGTGTCAACTGGTCGAATTTGTTGTTATATTATTATAGCACATGCATTTGTTGACAATGTCTGTCGAGCAGCCCATCATCGCCGACTCAACGGCGCGGTGGAGAAAGCGAAGTGCATGAAAATAAGGACGCCTCCTGTCCCTGAACAGAGGACCTGCTGCAAAGACAATGACATCCGTCTGGAGCGAGAACTAAATGCTTTGGTGATTTTACCCCTTTTTCCCGCCCTGCCTCTGTTTTAGAGTCTACTCCTGAGTCACGTTTCAATTACATACGTGTATAGAGGGGGCAGCTCTGTTCGTTCACACACACTCACAAATACACTGCCCAAACTACTCGTTACGCGCATTGTCCGTCTGACCTGAAGATATGGGAATGGTTCATTCGAATCCCTCAAGGGCTACCCAATTGTCTGTGGATACCCCAACAAAAAAATTGTTCATGGCGGCGGAATGGCCTCTTTGCAAATAAAACACTTTTGATGATGGTGTGGAGAAAAAAATGTAACATAAAATAAACAATGATGACTTACACGTATACTGGCTGTCAAAGTGCTGGACACGAGTTGAAGACCCGAGAGGGCGAATAATTCCGCCAAAGTAAATGAGTGGTGGATCACATAAACACCAAGTGATGTGTACTTGTCTAGGAGCATGGTGAATGCATCGCTAAAATGATGATCCCAGATAACACACAAACACACAAACAATAGAGTCGCAAAAAGTAACGGTGCAATGGTTAGTGATCGTGGCACGAGGGTGACCATATGATGCATGGGATCTAATACGGTTTACATTATATTGTGAGACTATGAGCAGAACGCGCGGAGTTCTGTCATGCTTACGTACTTTGGACCTGTGGAGCCCTTGAGGACGTTCAGGATCTTCGCGGTGGACACTGCAGACAGGAGCGATCTTCGACTGATGCCGAGCGTGGCACTCGTTCCATGCTGCAGTGTTTCCAGTAGAGCCTATTTGGGTTATTCGTCATGGTCAGTTTGATTGTGCACCGTGAAAATATAATTTCTGCGTGCCTTCGTCCCAGGGGGATGCACTGTGGGGTCAAGGTCTCAGCAACATTCTTGATTTTTTTTGGTGGCACTGCAAGAATTACAATAACAAGGGAAAAAAAGAAAAAGAAAACGACTTGCCTCGACTATGATTGCTGCTGTACGGAGAGAGACTCGGGCGCCCAGACTGACAGTCGAGATAAGTGTAGCTATGGACTGGGGCAGAAACGGTGCCGAGACTTCCATTGTGAGGGATGTCTAGGTGAGCAATGGGGGAGTAAGGGTGGCGGGGACACTGCGTGCAGGGTCAATGTTTTATTTTCTTTGGGGCAGGTGGAGAATGACTGGGGCAATGCAAGAGTCTAATGGACAAATGGGGGAGTGGATATGTTGCAAGGGATCCTGAGAGTTTGTGGGTGCAAGAGAGAGAGAGAGAGAGAGAGGGCGAATGAATGAATGGAGAGGCGATGCAGTACCGGGAGTGGAGATGGATTGGAGTGAACGTGAAGCAGAGGGAAGAATGAAAGCGAGAGAGAGGGAGGAGAGAGAGGAAGAAACGCCGAGACAACAAGCATCGAGAGAAGAGTTTTTTGTGATACGATGGATGGGATGACCTGGACGAATCTGCACAGGGTGCAGGTATTGGTCTGTACAACTCACTCCCTGCCTCTGGCAATCCCCCGCTCGCCAGCAATGTATATGCAGGCAACAGCGCGCGGTGCCTCCGCCCTGGGGATGAGCCAAGAATGAGAGAATGAATGGAGTGCATCCCATTCGCGCGCACTCTCTCGCCGCGGAGCAGTGCACGAGTGAAAAAAATGAGCCGCATGTGGCGCCCAGGGAGCTTCTATTCCATGCGACGAAAATCAAAGGTGACGAAACGTCCTGTTCTTTCTTTCCCAGACCCCACCATCATCACTGCCAACGCCAACCATTCATGTCAGACTTTCTGAATGTAAGAGATGCATCTTACCCCACACCATGCGAGCCTCACCTCACAGCGAGCGTGTCTTGGCATGCTGGTCTACCCATCCCCATTCACTCATTCTACCGCTTGCCTTCCTCCTCTCACTCTCTCTCACTCTCTCTCACTCTCTCTCACTCTCTCTCTCTCACTCTCTCTCCACGATAGCGCGCAGTCGAGACTGTGCGACGAGCGACCGAAGAGGACACTAAAGGCAACATGGAAGAGGCCCTGCCCCTGTACCAGACAGCACTCGAATACTTCTTGACCGCGTTGAAATGTAAGAGCTCTTGACGACATGAGAAAAAAGGATGCTCTTCTGTTATCTCCACAATATAGCACATTCCTCATGTAAACACCCTACAATCGCAACTAGACGAAAAGAATGAGCGCGTGAGAGACACCGTCAGGAAAAAGGTGGTTGAGTATATGGTCAGAGCAGAAAAGATCAAGGAGCATCTGGCAAAGTTGGAGGAGAAACCCAAGAAGAAGGCTATGGCCGCCTCCTCGAATGGCGGCGGTGGGCGAGGAAGCAAGTACGTTTTTGTCCTGAACTACACGGGACGTATCTTATTTCTTTAGGAAAACCTTCCGACTAAAAAAAAAAAAAACTACAACCTCTCCCATGGATTCCTCATCGTACAGGAAAAAGGATAGCGAGGACGAGGACGAAGAGGATGAAGATACAAAGAAATTGAAAGGTGCCCTCACCTCCGCCATCTTGACAGAAAAGCCGAACATCAAGTGGTCCGATGTCGCTGGGTTGGATGCTGCAAAGGAGTCACTCAAGGAGGCCGTCATCCTGCCTATCAAATTCCCACACCTATTCACAGGTAAAAAGGCAACACCAGTTAAAGGATGATTCTTCGTTCAAGCAGGAGGCGCTGCCAAGTATTGACCATTCCCAACCAAACTGTATTTCCCATAGGAAATCGTGTGCCATGGAAAGGAATTTTGTTATATGGCCCACCTGGAACTGGTAAATCGTTCCTTGCCAAGGCTGTTGCGACAGAGGCGAATTCGACCTTCTTCTCTGTCTCATCCTCGGATCTCGTCTCAAAATGGATGGGAGAGTCGGAAAGGTAACAGGACTCACAGCGATATCAATACCCTAGTCGAATGGGTACTCTACTCTCGTCTTGGCTTGAGGAGAAGGGGCGTCTAATTACTACCTGGATATCTCTTGGAAATTTTAGACTTGTAAAGCAGTTGTTCCAAATGGCGCGAGAGTCCAAACCAGCTATCATCTTCATTGACGAAGTGGACTCGCTCTGTGGATCGCGAGGCGAGGGAGATAGTGAGGCATCGCGTCGTGTCAAGACAGAGTTTTTGGTGCAGATGAATGGCGTTGGCAACGACATGGACGGCGTGTTGGTATTAGGTGCCACAAATATTCCATGGCAGCTGGACTCTGCTATCCGACGACGGTAGGGGATCTGGTCGACAAAATGGCACCAACGTATACCAAAGGTTGATCTGCTGATTGTGTCTGATGATTCTTGTGCTGTTTAGATTTGAAAAACGAATCTATATCCCCTTGCCAGACCCGCACGCCAGATCAAAGATGTTTCAGCTGAATGTTGGCAAGACGCCCTGTGCAATGTCAACGCAGGACTACCAGCACCTTGGTCAGATTACAGATGGGTATGGAAAGCCGAGCAATAGCATTGAGTACGGAGGGAGCAAGGTAGTACGAGCGAATTCTAACCTGAGTCATGCTGACATTTTCCTGCCTAAGGTATTCTGGATCCGATATTGCAATTGCAGTCCGTGATGCGTTGATGATGCCGATTCGTAAAGTACAAGCAAGCACGCATTTCAAATGGGTCGATGCACCTTCGCGGGAAGACTTGACCAAGATTACCAAGCATCTTACGCCTTGCTCCCCGGGTGACCCTGCGGCGTTGGAGATGAGCTGGGAGGACGTCGAAGGCGACCAGCTTCTGGAGCCAACTCTGGGCATGGCCGATTTCTTAAAGTCGGTGGGGTCGGTAAGGCCGACGGTGAGCGCGGATGATGTTGTCGAGCATACCAAGTTCACGCTCGAGTTTGGTAGCGAGGGATAGCATGGGTGCTAAGGAGATGAGCATGGAGAGAGCTGCGATACAGTTGCAGCCCCATTTATGTAAATTAAAGCAATTTTCTCGATACTCAAAAGAGCTTGTTTATTCTTTGGAAAATGTCGGTCATTATCATTACTGTCATTGGAGTCATTAGAGTCATTAGCGGTGGTCATTAGTGGTCATTATAAAATAGTGGCTCGAGAGGTCATATCCAAGAGACCGCCATTGGTTTTTGTGGCTGTTCAATATGTTGGCAGGGTATATCTGATTGTGTGGATAAATGTGTATATCGTCCGTGAATCGTTCGAGAAGTCCTTGCAGTTACATTCTGGTGAGTTTCTTGACCTTTGCCTGAAAGCGACTCCATCCTTTTTCTATTGCCAAGCAAAATAAGCGTTTTAGGATACATTTGGAGTGTAAATAAAGAAAACAATTGAAGTGGAACTTCTTGTCTTGTAACCCTACCTTTAGTCTTCTTGGTGTTCTTGATGCTCTTGGCTCCTGCCCCGAACCTACTGCTCTGGATCGAGAGCGCACTCGATGCGAGATCATCCTGGAAGCCTTCCATCTCACCTAGCCGAAGGGCTACCCCCTCTAACGACCTGCGCTGTGTGACAATCTGCGCACTGTAGCCGACTTGCTCGCGAATCTCTTCAAACTCTCGACTAAGTGCTGTCTGTCTTCTCTGGAACTCGTCTGGGACCGACCGCGCAATAAAGACAAGCGAAGAGCACAGGTCGGACCATGCCTTGTCTACGCGTGGGCGGGACTCGGTCTCATAGATCTCGACCTGCTCCTCAAACTCGATAACAGATAACCCAAGACGGTCAATCTGCATCCTGCTGGCTGTCGTCCGAAATGACCGCACCGAAGCTACGTCGTCAAACTCTCTGTGGTTGGCCCTCCATTTGACCTGCTCCCGGGCAAAGAGAATAACGGCCTTTGCAAAATCCTTGAACCACGATCGCGACACCTCGATCTCTTTCTCCCAGATTGCACGCTTATCAAGCGCCTGTAGCTGCAACGTCCTGGTGCGGATGTCAGTCTCGAGCTGTTGGATCTTGCGCGCGAGATTATCAACGTACCACTCTAGCTCCATCTGCAGCTGCTTCGAATGCACGGTCGCATTGTGAAGAGCCAGCTCGACCTTGTGCTTGCTCTGCAGAAAGCCCTGCTTCTGCTCCTGCACATGGGAAAGCTCCTTGTCCATCTCGGCAATCAATACATCCAAGTCGTCGACAACAACCTGTTCATCCACATCAAAGATCACCATTGCCTCATGAGAATGATATTTCATTTGCTCGAGCTCATCTCCCGGCCAGGACGAAAACATCTGTTTGATTTGGTCGTGAGTCGACTGGACCTTTTGACCTGAACGCGATACCCATCTGTCGTGCTCGTTCAGCTCCTCAGTGAGTTTACGAAGACCGTCCTGATACTCCAGTAGAGCCTTGAATGCGATCAAAAGTGGATCAAGTGCCAGGCTCAACTCATTGCTTCGTTCGAGCCTCATTCTTAACACCTTTTCCAAATCAGCACGGCTCGGCTGTTGCGATGCTGAGTAAACGTCCGTAATCTTGTCCGATGGCTTTGGCATCTTGGTGACGACCCGAACTCCCTCAGTCAAATCGTTGAGTTCGACGCGGATGGCATTCAACTTCTCGATCGTCTTTGGCTTGGCCTCGTTCTCGGCCTTAAGTTCCGTGGCTATACGAACAAAACCGCTATCCATAGCGTCAATCTTTCGTACATGATCAATGGCCTGAGCGGCATGATCTGCGATCGATCGCGCGTACTCCAGATGAAGATCGAATAAATTGTAGCGGCTCTTGAATTCGTACAGCTCGACCTCGAGATGCAAAGGCATTTTCTTTTCCACGGGTCCGGTCTCTCCTGGCGCTGCGACGGTGGCGAGCTCAGTTAAAGAAGCGTAGATTGTGAGGTTCACGTCGAGCCTGGACTCCTTTTGAACTGTGGCACTGGTTGAAATTTGTTCCATCTGATGCTTAAGTTGCTCGGCTGTCTTGGTATTGAGATCTAACATGATGTCGTGAATACTGCATGTTTAGGAATAAGAAGAAAAAAAAAGCACCGCAAGAGTTTTTCCTTATAACAGTGCTAACGTACCCGTGGTGTCATTGCTTTCACTGCACTTTGCCAACAGCCTGCTATACTCTTGCACGATACCTATAGAATGACAAAAGACATTTGAATAAATTCGTCAGGCCTGTATCTATGCTGCGGGTCACCTCTTCGCCAATTTCTATCTGCGCATGAAGTGGCCTCAGTTACCTTGGCAAGCAGAAATCGAGCCTTCGAGCTCCGCTTTGGACTCTGTAAGCTGTTGAGACCACACAAGGCGCTGTCCGATGATTTCCAATTGGAAGCCCTCTTTGCTATTCAGCAGGTACAGACGTTGAAGGTGTTCCCTTAACTTCTGCTGATGCTGCTCAGCCTCCTGGTATTGAAGGCTGCGGATCTGATCTAGGGACTCGATGCCTCCAGACAGCTGAACAGACTGATGAAGCGCGACTTTCAAATTGGAGAGCTCCAGCATGCGCTGTCTTTGAAATTCCTTAAGGTTCAACTGTGTCTGGTTATTGACTGCCTCGGCATCATGCAGCTCATCCTCGCTCTTTTTCCAGTTCGAGTCGCCATCTGCAAGTCCATCGATGGCGGCAATTCCTCGCCCCAAAATCTCTGTCTCACATTGGTTCAGATACTGTTGAAGGGTTTCGACTCGATCTGTAAACTGATCCCAGAGAAGAGTCCACTGCTCTCCGACTTCCAGTCCAGACTGCAGGCGTGTTTGCATCTGTTGGATGTTGGTCTGGCGATCTCTGATTTCCTTGAGCATCGCTGCGCTTGACGGGTCCCGAGTGATATGTCTATATACTCTGCTCTGCTCGAGAAGAACAAAATCGTTGGCCAGTTGGCCGGATCGATCAACCAGGTCAGCCAATGTTCCCCTTCGAGCAACATCTGTAATCTCAAAGTCCGCAAACTTGGCCTCCAAGGACCCTAGATCCGAGCTAAACGTTTGGAGAAGACCCACAACACGTCGGCACTCTGCTAAAGTCACGATGTCCCGCTCCCGATCCAATCTCAAAGCCTTGATATCACCCAAAAGTCGATTGACGCTCGTAATCTTATTCTGAACAATAGTAGGATCCTGTCTCGATCCAGGCGAGTTAGCAGAGGCAGTCGTAGCTGCGGCCACTTCCTGATACTTTACATACGGCCCCTCCTCGAAGACATCAAAAGACTGCCCAACACTGGAGACCATAGCCGAGAATTGGTCAAACGGCGTTGAATCTTCGGAGACAAAGCCCTTAAAAGGCGCATCGCCATAGAGTTGTGACCTAAATCCTCGGAGGGTCATCTGGGTTGACTGTGTAAGTTCAATAAACGCCTTCATCTGCTGATCGGCCTTAAGCATGTCCTGCTTTTCATCGAAACTCGAGCGAAGGTCCTTGACGAGACACGAGAGAGCGGCATGTCGAATCTGGATTGACTCCCAGACAATGGGTTGAACATCCGCTGACTTGAACGTCGCCTCGAGCTGACCGTGGCTGGATTCCAGACGACACACGGTTTGTTCGACATCTGCAGATGGTTGGGTGATAACCCAGCTGTTAACGGCGCTAAAGGCTACCTCAAGCTGGGAAAGGATCGAGCGGACCGAAAAGAGATAGTCTAGCACACGCATTGCGTGTGCACAGCGCCCAACTTCCCTCGGCAGCATATCCTCTACTTGTTCCAGATCGCCGGTTGCCTCCTGGACCATATCTTGGATAGCTTTGGTTGTTTCCTGGGCGGTGGCATCGTGCGTCTCCTCCACGGCTTCGACGACAACCTGTGCATCCTGATCCAGCTTCTGGAGTTCATGGAGTCGGAACTCAGCCACCTTGGCCTGTTCCTCCTCCAGCTTGACTTGGAGTTCGTTCATCTCAGACTGAAGTTGCTCTAGATTATGATCGAGTGATTGGTCTCTAACCAAAAATTCTTTGAAGCTGTTGCCGCCAGTCCACACGTCTTCTGAAACAAAACTAGGGGTTGTGAGATTGGCTAGCCACTCGGCACTCTTCTGGATCCATTCCTCTGATAGGTCAAACGTGCTCAAAAACGATTGCAGTAAGCGATCGTTCGCAAGATTGTTCTGGGATGCCTCCAGACTGATATCGAGTTGTGGGAGACGCTGCGAGCTGACTTCTGTCTTGCGCTCAAGAAGATGTTCTGGTGCAGTATGCGTGGTCGAGTCCAGAAGTGCTGACAAAACGTCAGCATACTTTTTTAGAAGGATTCGCATAGAGAACAGATTCGTGTCCTGATGGTCGAGAAGCGTGAGCTGAGATCGGTCACGGAGGCTATCCTGAGATCGCTTCTCCGCCGCTGCTTGAAGTTGTTCCTCAAACCTCTGGATATCACCGAGAATGTGGTCGATTTCCTGGGAGCACTCCACAATCCACTTCATTTCTTGCAGGATACCTTTGGCTTTGGCGGTCTTTTCACTGAGAGAGACCCAGATGGCATCTATGTCCAACCATCTTTTGTTTACCTCACCGACCTGCTCTGGAGTCAACTCTGGTGATTCATAATCCAAGAGCTCTTCGCGCGCAGCGTGCAGTCGCGTCATGTCCTGTTCCTTCGCCAGTCGCTTCTCTTCCTCTTGCTCAACGGCCAGCTTGAACGGATCCATGTCCTTGGTGCGATCGATTGGTGCTGTAATATCCGGTATTTCAGGGAATTTGTTCTCACGCCTTTGAAGCCACTCCAAGTACTCCATGGTTTGCTCAAGATATAGTTCTAGCTTTGCATCTAACTCTACTTGCCGCCCCTTTAGTTCTTCTGGGTCCATGAACTGGGCGCCAGTTCTCGAGAAGAGAGTTCCAGATTCAGATGCGGGTGACTCAGGTGGGTCCACGTCATTGTTTGAGATTGTGTTCCTACGAGGCTTCCAGCCGTTCAACTTTTGAAGGTGCAAAGCTAATTCTCGTTCGCGTTGTTCTTTCCTTAGTTGCCTCTGTCGGTCTCTCTCCTCCTCCTCCTCCTTTCGTTTCTTCCGCGCGTCTTCCTCCTCTTTGGCCCTCTCCGCAGCTCGGATGGACCAGCCCTCGATTTCCATTCGTCTGAGACGGATGCGCTCCAGCTCTTCCTGCTCCTCGCGCTTCTTGCGTTCCTCCTCCTCAAGAGTCCTTTTCAGGGCGACCTGTTGATCCTCTCCTGCTACGGCCATGCGCTCCTGCTTCGCTTGTACACGGTGCACATGTAGTTCTTCTATTAGGACTGGGTCCTGCTCCTGGTGGAGTTTAGACATGACGAGGTAGTATTCAGAGACATAGGTCATAACAGATCGTTCGTCTGGCGTTTCTACATCGACCAAATCTTCAGGGTCTAAGAGTCGAGGAAGCGCCATCTTTTCAAATGCGGTATCGAAGGCTGTAGTGAGGGTACTTCGCCATTGGTCGATTGTCTCGTGAGGCGTCTGCAGGATAGAAGTATAGAAATCGGGAAGAAAGCTGGAATTGTGTCGATGGAGCAATGCTGCAAACGCGACGCCAGTCCTCCATGATCGGTGGAAATCCTGGATGGGCGGGATGATGTCAGAATAATCCTCAAGTTGGTACCGCACCCAGCGCAGGAGGGCTTGCTTGGCATCGACTTGTTGTTGTGAGGCTCCTTTCTTTTTCCCTTTAATGGGAGTTATTGAGGAGGTGTTGGTGCTGTCCTCGCCTTCCTATGAAGCAAGAAGCCAACTGGGTTAGTACCAAGTCATTTTGGCAATGTCGCTGAATGTGGAGGATTATTATCGAAAATTGCTCTCATCAACATGAAAACCATAATAAATTAATAACAAAAATTCCTATCCCTGGGGGAAATGATGCGAAATGGTTCTAGAAAAAACGGATGCCTGCTCTAAATAAATTATGAAGAGTGATATATTGTGCATTTACAAACAAGGAAGCATTACCATGTTGTTCATGTCCTCGATGAGAGATGGATATATGTCCCCCATGGTGTTGGCGATATTTTGGATTTGAAAGCGGTAGATGATGATCCAAATAAGACCAAGCGTCAGCTTGACGTTGCCGTCGACAATGCCCTCGTTTCCGATCGACCCCAGAGGCTCTTCTGTCCTCTTTTCCAGGAACGAGAGCGCTTTTGAGACATTGGCCATTTGATGGATGCGCATGTTGCCGCGCTCGGGCTTGAGCGGCTCCTTTGAGACGACCTCGAGTAGGCCGATGAGTCTCTTTCCGTCCCTGAAGTCGCGCTCGATGGTGCTCATGGGTCCGTAAGTAGTTGTGGTGGCGAGCTGAACATTGACCCATCGCATGAATGCAGTTTTTTGGGTGTCGATCTGGGATGCAGCGAATTGGCGGACCATGTCGTCTCCAGTGTCGAGATGGTTCGCGAGATGGCCCTGAATGGAAGAGGAGGTAGGGCTAGTTAACGGAGCATGGGAAATACTGTAGGTGTTGGCGGAGCTATTAATAAGACTGCCTGGCCCAGGCTGGAGCCGCTTGTTCTTGAGCTGCCAGGCCATGGCTGTTGTGTTGCCGAGTGACTGTGTTGTGGGTGTTTGCTACTAAAAGTAATGATCTACGGGGACGTGGGTAAGGGGTAGACGGGGAGAGAGGGGAAAGAGAGGGGAAAGAGAGCGAGAAAGAGAGAGAGAAAGAAAGAGAGAGAGAAAGAAAGAGAGAGAGAGGCAAGGCAAAGCAAGGCATGGGAAGTAAGTTAGAACGAACAGAGCGTAGAACAGAGCGTAGAGCAGAGCAGAGACGAGGAGATGCGAGGGGAGAAGAGCCGTGTTTTGTGTTTTGGACAGCTGAACGGCCGAGGGCGATGAACATTTGACCATGATATGAGTGATGGTGCAGCAGCAACAACAAGGCTGTGCCATCCGCTGTCGACGATATCAGGCAGTGCTGTGTGGGCTAAGCTAGCGCGATGAGTCTTTACTTTGATGGGTGTGTTTCGATGTCGATGGAAGGATAAGTGTCGATTGGCGGTTGGCGGTTGGAAAAAAAAAGGGACGGAAAACGGTACAGGCTAACGGGGAATGTGCATTGCAAAAAGGGGCAGGGCAGCGTCCTGGGATGAGGGACACGGATGCGAACTAGCCTCAGTGAATGGATGGGTGGAAGATGGATGGAATGCGAAAAGAAGCGAATGCGATGGTGCGCTTCTGGAAAATTGTACAGTGGTCTGCACAAGTCTATTGCAGTGAGGTTGAGGTTGGTCAAGTGCACATCGCATGAATGCATACAGCATGAATGCACACAGAGCACACGCAGTACATTGTCCATGTATGCGCTCACGCGTGATGAGCCCTTTTATTGCGATCTTGGATGGGGTGCGGTCCCTGAGAATGTGAGAATGCTAGGAATCAACGTATGCAGAGCGCATGAAACATGCACAATACAACGCGTTCTTCACCGTAGGGACAGTGGGATATGACGTGATCAATTGGCCGATGCTGCTCCGGCTCTTGTCAGAAAGGAATCCCGACGGTGCAGACGATAGACATGGCTGATCAAAACACAGATAGATGTCTCCCCAAAGAATCGATCCTCGTCCATGGCGCCGTGATCCGCCTTTGCAAATTGAGGGGCACTCGCACACACATGTCGCATGTGCTAGCCCGCGCCGGCGCTTCTTTTTCCTTCTCTGTTCTTCTTCCTCTTCTTCTTCTTCTCTTCTCCTTTTTTTTTTTTTTTTTTTTTTCCTCATCTCCCATCCTTCCTTCCCTGCATCTCATCCCGGCATGTCCGAGTTCACCACCCGCGTCATTGGCGCTGCCAACACCCTCGAGCATCGCGTCTACATCGGTAATGACTCGCCGCTTCTCGCACAGCGGCTTTGCACATGGCTTCTACGCGACTCGGTCGCCACACAGGATCTAATCTCCATTTCCATGTCTACTGACTCTCGGTCCGCATTATTTTCCCACCCAAAACAGAGCGTAACGGAGCCCCTGTCTCTGCCTTCCACGATGTCCCCCTCTACGCTGATAAGGCCAACAACATCTTCAACATGATTGTCGAGATCCCCCGCTGGTCCAACGCTAAGCTGGAGATCTCCAAGGACGAGGCTTTCAACCCTATCAAGCAGGACGTCAAGAAGGGCAAGCTCCGCTTTGTCCGCAACTGCTTCCCCCACCACGGCTACATCTGGAACTACGGTGCTCTTCCCCAGGTATGGCTCGCTCTTATATTCAAACGAGCAGCTATATGATCATTATCTTGTCCGTTCCTATGTACCGTGTTCCCGTGGTCAAGTGCGCTATTCGGAGCGGAGCTGGGCAGCGATCAATGGATCGTCCTTGAAGACATAGACACCTTATTTTAACTTATTCTCTACTTTCCTCATGTAGACCTGGGAGGACCCCACCCAGTCCCACAACGAGACCAAGGCTCGTGGTGACAACGATCCTCTTGATGTCTGCGAGATTGGTGAGCAGGTCGGCTACACCGGCCAGATCAAGCAGGTCAAGGTTCTCGGAGTGATGGCTCTTTTGGACGAGGGTAAGTGCGAGCTCGGTTTGGCGGAAATCCACAATCTTCTAGCTCGCCTTGTCACTATCGGAATGTTATCTGAGCCTAAGGTTATTTTGATAACTGGAGTATATCGCTGACTGCCATTATCTGTTGAATGGGAATGTTGGATCTCAATAGGCGAGACTGACTGGAAGGTCATTGTTATCGACATCAACGATCCTCTTGCCAACAAGCTGAACGATATTGAGGACGTTGAGCGCCACCTTCCTGGCCTCATCCGCGCAACCAATGAGTGGTTCCGCATCTACAAGATCCCCGATGGCAAGCCCGAGAACCAGTTTGCGTTCTCTGGCGAGGCCAAGAACAAGAAGTACGCCTTGGAGGTCCTCAAGGAGACCCACGAGGCCTGGGAGCGCCTGATCAAGGGTGCGATTCCCTCGAAGGCTGAGGCCTACGACATCCAGGTGTAAGTTTTGTACTTTGTTGCTTCATGTCGTGTATTGGACAAACAGCAGCAGACCCCCTCATTGACAATCAAAACATGTTATTCTTCCCGTTCACAGGAGCAACGTCTCTGTTGAGGAGAGCCCCTACAAGGTCGCAGCCGACGACGATATTGTTAAGGCCGTCCCTTCGGCTGCACACAAGCCCGATGCTCCCATCGACCCCTCGGTCGACAAGTGGTTCTTCATCTCTGGAACCAGCAACTTGTAAATAATATCTCTTGTCCTTTCCGGTGCCTCCAAAAATAAATAAAACTTTGTTTGAATCCAGAAGGCAATGCAGCGCACGTGATATGTTCAGAGACGCATCAGTACATTCTCATATCGCATGACCTTCACCTTACGTGTTCCCTCTTTGGACCTCAGCGCGTTTGAATGCATGCGTGTACAGGCAGCATTTCGCCCGACACGCATTCATTACTCTCCCTTGTTCTCTATTTCTCTCTTCTTGATACTCACTCTTTCTTCACCAGCAAGAACGAAACAACGCAAGGACATCGACGTCAGCTAATACTATCAGTCAGTCACCTATTCTACTCACGGACGCAAGGAGAGCAACCCTACTAAACGCAGCAACTCTCATCGAAAGCATCACCACAAAAACAACACTGTAACGAGCAACCATGGTCCTGGAAGCTTCTATCTTGGTGTAAGAGTTAGAACCGCTGCGACTGAGCAATAGCCATCTGGAACTAAAGAGGAGCGCAAAGGAACTTTTCGACAGAACGAGGGTTCTTGCTGCTAAGAAATAGCCTGACCGCCTTTTTACTTTTTTTATTGTCTTGCGTTTATACCTTCTTCGTAGGCTGGATAACTCGGAATGGATGAGAAAGTAGGTTGAACACTGTGAAATACATAGTCTTTCATCTCGCATCCACGCTCTTTGTCATCGATTTTTAACCCTCTGATCTCCGTTTCCCAACAGTGGAGATTATACACCCACTCGTCTGGAGGCTCAGGCTGATGCAGTCAACCTGATCTTTAGTGCTAAAACCCAGTCCAACCCCGAGAACACTGTCAGTTTGATGACCATGGCTGGAAAGAGGTAAAAACCCTGTGAGACTTTGGTCGGTCTGGGTGGTTTTTTTATTCGCTATTCGTATGGTCTTTGATCACTCCATCTTAACAGAGCCTTCTATTTGAGAAATTAGTCCCAAGGTGCTGGTGACATTTACATCAGATATCGGCCAGATTTTATCTGCCTTGCATAGTGTCGCGATTGGCGGTAAGGTCTCCTTCACGACCAGTGTCCAGATTGCTCAGGTATGGGGAACTAGCCTAAAGACCGTTTGTTTCCAGAACCAGTCAGGGATCGAGATCACACTACTAATGGCTTTGCAATTGCTGCGCCTTATCTCCTCGTTCTGTACGGAACTCTCTAGCTCGCGCTGAAGCATCGCCAAAACAAGAACCAGAGACAGAGGATCATCGTGTTTGTCGGAAGCCCCGTAGAGGAGGATGAAAAGACGCTCGTCAAACTGGCCAAGAAACTGAAAAAGAACAGCATTGCAGTGGATGTGGTCAACTTTGGAGAGGAGGCTGAGAACACGACAAAGCTGGAGGCCTTTGTAACTGCTGTCAACAACAACGATAATAGGTACAGTTTTCCGCCAGACTTTTGTAAAAACGTGCAGCAGACGTTAAAAGGGCATTTACCCAGCACGATTTCTGACACCGTCCGATGACTGACGATGCCTTTTTTTTGTCTATGTTCCTTAGCAACTTGGTGACGGTCCCACCTGGTCCTCATCTGCTGAGTGATATCCTCGTCAGCTCTGCAATTTTGGCGGGCGAGGATGGTTCTGCGCCGGCGTACGTTTCGAGCGGCGGCGGTTCCTACGAGTTTGGTGTCGACCCCAACCTGGATCCCGAACTGGCCTTGGCTCTCAGGATCTCATTGGAGGAGGAGCGTGCCCGTCAAGAAGCCGCAAGTGGCGGAGCTGCAAAGACGGAGGGCGGAGCAGAGTCGGTCTCGGCAGCCGCAGGGTCTGATAGTGCCATGTCATTCGAGGATGATTTGTTGGCGCAGGCACTTGCTTCATCACAAGCCGATGTATGTGTCTGTGTGTATATTTTGATGGGTTGTCACGCCATTAGGCCAATCCTGTGTTTTATTTATTTATTGATAACTGATTACAACTATGTTTTTCTGGCATTTCACTAGGGCGATCACGATATGGAGGGACTGACAGAGGAGCAGACGATGCAGCGGGCAATCCAGATGTCGATGGCCGGTAACGATGGGTCAGCAGCAGGTTCGGGAGCGAATAAGGGTGGCGACTTTGATGAGGCGATGCAGGACCCCGACTTTATGAACTCTGTCCTCGGATCGCTCTCGGGTGTGGACACAGCGGACCCTCGTATCCAGAACGCGCTCCAGGGGTTCTCCTCGGCCTCCAACAATACTGATGCAGAGGGCAAGAAGACAAGCAATTCAAAGAAAGAGGGCGAGGATTCTAAAGACGACAAAGATGGCGAGAACAAGTAAAGAAATGCCATTTTTTACTTCTTTTTTTATTTTTTGTCAAGATAGCCACAGCTTCAAAAATACAGAAAATGACACATCCTCAGACTGCGATGGTTGTTGAGTTTATAAAGGCACACGCAGATGCGGATAGAAACAGCATGATGAATGCAAAAAACCTGATGTCGAGTAGCAGTAGATGACAGCTTTATTTTTGTTTAGTTGTTGGTTTTGTTTGTTTAAATGGTCGAATACAATCCACTCATCCTGACCTGAGTGCGGCCTGTGCCAGCTCATGCTTGAACAGTGAGCTTTGCAAACAGGTCTGTAAGATCCTTTTTGAATCCCAGTAGCGCCTGAACCTCAGCCTGAACAGCTGCGGGTTCAGCCTTTGCGGCTTTCAGATCCCTAACCTTGGCACCCTGCTCATCAATCTGCTTTTCCAGGGCCAGGACCTCCTCGGGCTTTTCGCCCACAAAGACAGGTGCCGCCGCGGCAGCAGCCTTGGCAGCAGCCTTCTTCTTCTTCTTCTTGTCCTCGGGCGCAGGCTCAGTAGAGTTGCCTCCGTACATGGCTCTCCAGACATCCTCCTGCTTCTCGTCGATGCGCTTGAAGAGGTACTCGGCCTTGCCAATGACATGTCCGGGAAGGATAGAATCCACTGCGAATTCATCGGGAAGCAAACGCACGGGTGCATTGAGCTGGCGAACAATCGCCTCGGAGGTCGAGGGCATGTAAGGGAAGAGGACGGCCGAAAGCAAGTAGATCAAATTCAGAGCCGTGATGACGACACGGTCGCAGCGATCCCTGTGCTCCGCAAAGAGCGTGTTATCGATCTTGTTCTCCTGCAAGTAAACATTGCCGAGGGCTGAGATCTCCATCGCCACACGCAGGCCTTCACGGATCTTGACATCATCTAGAGCTTCGATGAACTGCTTCAACTTCTCGTTCACCTCACGGATCAACTTTTCGTCCGAGGCTGAGGGTGCAGCAGCGGTCTCGAGCGACGGCACGTTGGATTCGTACTTGGCATTCACAAACTTGATGACACGGTTGACAAAGTTTCCGAGGTTGGCGAGCAGCTCATTGTTGTTGCGAGCAATGAAATCCTTCCAGAGATACAATGAATCATTCGTCTCTGGGCGGTTGGAGAGAAGATAGTAGCGCCAAACCGAGGGGGGGACACCAGTCTCTTGGACATTGTTGCCAAAGATACCGACGCCACGAGACTTTGAGAACTTGCCGGTCTCATATTGGAGGTATTCTAGAGAGGATTAAAGTGGCATTAGCATCCTGATTTCTCTTGTTATCAGTTACAGTAACAGTGGAAGCAAAGACATCGAAGGAACGTACCAGTAGTGCTGAGAGTGTTCAAGAGAGTCCATTCCTCTCCAGTCCCGATCAATGTACTAGGGAAGATGACGGTATGGAAAGGAACGTTGTCTTTGCCCATGAACTGGTACAACTTGATATCCTTGGGGTTCTTCCACCACTTTTCCCACTCTTTCGTGTATGTGGCAGTGATGGAGGGGTAGCCGATAGGGGCATCGAACCAGACGTAAAAGACCTTACCCTCCCAGCCTTCGAGAGGCACGGGAGTGCCCCACTTCAAATCGCGGGTGATGCAGCGCAACCTAAGACCCTCCTTGAACCAAGACTGGGTGATGACTCTTCCGTTAGAGGACCAGTGACCTTCGGTCGAGGCCTTTTCGAACCATTCTTCGCACTTGCCCTGCAGCGTGCCGAGATCCAAGAACAAGTGCTTTGACTCCTTTTGCATGGGGCGATTGCCGTCGAGTTTGCAGCGCGGGTTGATGAGATCGGTTGCGTTCAAGAGATTACCACACTGGTCGCATTGGTCTCCTCGGGCGTCCTATTATACAGGCGAAACGGTTGCAGGATGGAAGGACAGACACAGGTTAAATAAGGTTTTCAATGGCCCGTTTTTTCTTGCTGCATTAACAAAAATGACAAAGAGTGAAAATGCCAGCGAAGCAGCTTGTACATACATCGTAGTTGCACTTGGGGCAGGTTCCCTCAACGAAGCGATCCGCAAGGTATCTAGTTAGATCCAGAACAGCCATTCGTTTGCGTTTTAGAAACGGGTGGTATTACTCAGCATGTTCCGCATTTGATCGTCGAACTCGTTGACTTTCTTGAAATAGAAAAAGAAAAGATGACTCATTCAGCCTCATCTTCTGTATTTCACTGTACCTGTCGCACTGACTGCAGTAGAGTTGGAGCATGGTGTCCTCGACGAGCAAATTGCGCTCGTGCAGCTTCATGAAGATGTCCTGGGAAATCTGTGTCTGTTCCTCGGTTGTGGTCCTTCCAAACTTGTCAAAGTCGATCTCCATCCATTCGTAGCATTGCTTGTGGATTGGGTAGTACTTGTCGCAAAGTTCCTGGCAAGTGACACCATCGGCGATGGCCTTGGTCTCTGTTGCAGTACCATACTCATCCGTACCGCAAATGTACAGAGCATTGATGCCACGAACACGCTGGTACCTGAAAATGGAAAATGACTGAAATTAGAAATAAAGAAAAAATGGCTGAGAGAGGAATAGAACAGAGCATGCTTCTTACCTGGCGTAGACATCGGCACTCAGGGTGGATCCGATAATGTTGCCCAGATGAGGCACGTTGTTGACGTAGGGCAGAGCCGAGGTGATCAGGACGTTGCGCTGACCGGGGATAGGGAGCCTATATTCGAAGGAGTGATTAGAAGGACTGAATATCACTGGGCATTGTACGAATGGATGGCGGCAAGGCGAGCAAGAAAGAGAGATGTTTGCGAAGCATACTTGTGAGGGTTCTTGGGAGGCATGGCGATGCCAGCCTTGATGGTAGCTGGGGTGGACATGGCGAGCGGGAGATCTGTAGTGGTGGGATATATTTTGTGAATGTGGGGGGACACGCTGTCCTGGTGCTCTATTTGTTGTATTCGTGGGAAGAATGAACAGGGGGGTATTTCTCCAGGCCGATGAGCTCGCTCGAGGATGAAAGAGGGAATGAGTAATTGAAGAAAAGAAAAAAGGCACAACGCTGTGGGAAAGAGGGGCGTCTTTTATGCATGTTCGTCGTGTGTGCGCTGTGTGTAGGAAAACAAACAGCCTTGACTCAGCAGATCACCAATAAAAGCAAACAATGAGTAAATAGCCGAGTCATGTGATTTCTTTTCCCTGTCCTGCATACACCCCATATATGCAAATGCATGCAGCCAACACATGGCCACAGGGCACATGGTGCGCATGGGCCACCGAGCCACTACGCCAGTCTGCGCCCCGGGAGTCATCCTGACTGACAACCAGACACACATACACGCATAACACATACACATGCACACACAACCGTGCATAGCGACCAGGACGCCAGTGGGCTCCCTGCGAAGGGGCGCAATTATTGACACACATGTAGAGAAATTTAGTTAAAGTGCATCCAGGCGCCCTTGCAGCTCAGCTATCGTGATAATATCCAACAGAGATTATACATAAATCATTCAGCTCCTCATCCTCTCGCTATAGTGTATCACCATGAAGAGCAGCAACAGCTTCAACATCAGCAATTTATCCCCTTACCTGCTGTGTCATAGTCCTCCTCCGCAACTGCAGCCTGGATGTCCCTCTCAAGTGCATGTCGTTGCTTCTCCACATCCTCACCAGTACTGAGTACTCGACCCTTAGTACCATCCAGTTCTACTACCGCAATGGTGACATCCACCACACCTCTCATTCCTGGATCGTGCAGCAGCTGACTACCAGCTGTCGGCACAGTCTCCTCGCGCGCGAACCGAATTCGGAACATCTCACGCAAGTTCTCAATCTCACATCGAATCTCTGTCAACAACAGCCGCGAGAGCTGGCCCGAAGTCGATTTCGCAGTGTTCAGATCATTTGATGCGTCCGTCTTGCTGTCACCCAACCCGCCATCTTTGTTGTCCTTGCCTGTCTGGCTGTCCCTGCGTGCCTCGCCTACATACGATTCAGAGAGCGTCTCCAGTCGAGCAAGGATGTCTGTCGTCACTGCCTGGATCTCCTTGAACAGATTGACCTCTTCGCGTCTGACAAAGCTTCTTGTACTCTCGTATTCCTTCTGCAGCGTTTTCAACTCCTCTTGCGCTGCCCCGTTCATCTTTGTAATCAATTGATCCAACTCTATCTGTTGCTGGGATATCGTCTCTCGGCATTTCGCGAGCTCAGTCGAGCAATGCGAGGCTTGTTTGAAATCACGGCGCTGGACAGACAGGTTCTTAAGCGATTCGATTGTGCTGATACGTTTCTGCGCCGCTTCTAGATCCAGCTCAAGGTTCTTGATGGACCTCTGGTCAGCTTCACCTTTGTTTGTCAGTGACTCAAGCTGCGCCTCATATCTCCTCATATCCTCGTTCAAACTGTTAGCACGCATGTTCCATCCAGCCTCTTTTTCTCGAAATGCCTCTTCCTCCAATCGCAACTTTTGGATCATGGCCAGCTCAGCCTGGAACAGTCGACGTACTTCCTCCAGGCGATCGTGCTGAGAGATAATATTCTGAATCTCGCCCGCAATTTGCTCCTGTGCAGCCTCTACCTCCTGCATCGCCTGTTGAACACTGGACTCTTGCCGGTCGAGATTCAGTGTCTTGCGCTGCACTTCTGCCATGCGACGCTCCAAATCACGTTTCTCGTTTGAGACCTCCTTGGCCTTGCCGTCAAACTGCTGGGAGATCGTGGCGATCTTTTGCTGCACTACGACAATGCTACGGCCAAGCTCCCTGTCCTGACTATTCAGCTGCTCGAGCTTTTCCGTCAATTCTTGTATTTCAGCCTGTTAAACATCGCAGCGTAGACGTCGATTAGACCGAGGGCACAGCAGAAAACTTTCCTGCTCACAAGAGTCGCTTTTGCAGCGATTGCGCACACTTACCCGCGTGGTGTTACGTTTCTCCACCAGGCCATCCAATTCATCCTGTTCAGTCTTTGTCTCTTCCTCCATTCGTTCGAGCAACTCGGATTCATCCTTTCTTAAGAAATCTTGCCCTAGTGCAACATCGCTCTTCTCCTTCTCAATGTCCTCCCTCTCACTCTGAATCCTCTCCATCTCGCTTTCCCGGACGCTTTTCATCTCGATCTGGTAATCGTCTTTTTCTTTCTCCCTCGTCAGACGCATCTGTTCCATTTCCTGCATCACCGCCTGCTGCATCTCTGAGATCGACCTGCCCAGCTCATCCTGCCGTTTCTTGCACTTCCAAAGTGCCTCGTCCGTCTCACCGTAGATGCCCTCTAGTTTCTGAATTCTGTCTTGAACAATGTGGATAGTCGTCGCTGCTGAATCCGCCTCATCAAATTGCTCTGATATCGCTGCCTCTTCCTGCTTTTGTTCATTCATGTTTCGACGGCTATAGAGCGAAAGCAGTTCTTTGCATAATTCGATCTTGTGGGTTGAAAGCTGGGTCTGCTTCTGGATCAAATTCTGGAATTCTGACTCAAGTGCAGAGAGCGACCGTGCAGCTGTGTTTTGACTAGAGACTCGCTGGCGTCTAAACGAGGAATGCTGGGAGGTTGAAGATAAGGAGGAAGTAGGTCGATGCTCTGACGCTAGCCCATGGGTCGATCGATGGACTCGAGGGCCAGCACTGTGGCTTTTACTGCTCTTTTGTTTCGTCCGATCACGCTTCTTCTCCAGAAAAATATCCGTAGCTCTAATATCTTTTCCGGAAGACGCTAGGCCATTCCCAGGTCTTAAAAGCCCACTACGCAGTAAAGATGGCGATGCTGCGCGTGACGACGGTGCAGATGTCTGTTGTCGGCTCTGCCACTGTGGATGCTCCTCATCGGCCACAAAGTCCAAAAGACTGCTCTGAGAGGCAGCCAAAGAGCTACTCTGTGATCCATGGACTCTATCTGCATTGAAAACTGTGGAAGACAGGGCTGGGATCATGATGGAGTTTTTAAGAGAGGTCAAACCAGACACAATACCCATCCCCGGGCCCGAAAGCGCCCTCAGGCCAAACGTCGACGGCTTTGGTCCCGAGTTCTCTGTCATTTTTAAAGCTGGTTGCCCAGGAAGTGCCTCCGTCGCCAAGGTCGGTTGACTGGCAGGGGTTTCAAAGAGGGAAGTGGTAGAGAGTGATCCCAGCGTTTCACTCACGGGTGATGCGTCCCTAATTTCGGACGGAATGTCGGGATACTGCTGCTGTTGATTGGAGGAATCATCTATCAGAGTTGGTTCGGGAGTTATCTTTTGGCCTTTTGGACCCCATCTCTTCTTTTTTGGCTCAGACGGCGTGGGTATATTGGTGTCACTGTTGATGCTGGGAGGCCCTTCCTTTAATGTCGGTAGCTGTTGCAAGTCAGATAAACCTGACGGTACTGCAAAGGCTACGTAAGTAAGAGAAGAAAGAGAAAAAGTCATCGGCGCGAAAAAGGACAAAAAGCTGTCAGTTGTAAGTAGAATGTGATGTTTGCTGTAGTCCTTGCTCTGATATTCTTGTGTCTGGCGCTTTTTTTTTTTTTTTTTTTTTTTTTTACCTCCGTCAGAGATTGCATCCATGCTGAACCGCTGGCTGGAGCTCAAATTTCCGTGAGGTGCGAACGAATGGCTAGGCTCCCAGGATAAGGGAGGGGAGGCATCCTCGATGATCATACTCGATCCTAGTCGCGATTTGACAGTCAGGCCCTCATTTCCTCTTTCTCCGTCCGCATCGTTAGTACTTGGGTCACTGTCGTCATTGCCCCACAACTTGGACATGTTGCTTATGAACATCGGAGATACTCCGTGGTCTCGATGATATCCTAGTTTATGGCAAATGGGTCAATAACCAATCGGACGGGGGTTTTTTTACGATCATTGCAAATTGGTGGCGCTGAAATGCTTCATGACCTTACCGTGGGTGGGTGATCCAGGGACAGAGGCCTGTCTCCGCGGCGAGACAGATTGCTTTGGCGAGGCATAAAGAGAATGAACCATACTCTTGTTCCCTTGCCTGCGATTGGATTTGATGTTGCTGCTGGCGCTGCTGCTGATATCATGGCTGAGGAGAGAGCTGCCCTTGTGCTCGTCTCGGCTTCCTTCTCGGACGTTGGACAGCAGCCCCGTGTGCTCTTTACTGCCGTCGTCCTCGTGGTCGTCCAGGTATCTGGAGTTGGAGGAAGAGGGGGAGGAAAGCGGGTTGAAGGAGTTACTCATGCTGGCAATGTCGTCTGGGTCGTGGTCATTCAATGCCATTCGTTCGTTGTCGCTGCATTCAAGTGAGATGTTGATGCCATTACAAGCAACTCACAAAGGTGAGTGTGAACTTCGTCACTCCTGCGCACATGCCTCCATGTCACATGACCCTAAGAAAACCACCGACCCCATCGCGTCCGCAAGCATGGAATGAAGCCCGAAGAGGACGGACTAAGGGAGCGATTACATTCAGCGAGCTGATAAAGACACACCGGGGCGTTATACGACAGATCATGCGTGTCTAGAAGGGGTTGAGAGCGAGACATGTGCAGCCTTGTAATATTCCGCAATACAAATAAAAAAAAGTGCTGATTGAGAACAGTTGTAGGCATGGGAATCGAAAAAAATGTTATATTTGTTGACGAGTTTTAAGTAACGGGCGAGGGAACTTGGTCCTGGCCTTGCACAAGGCAAACTGCTTGTGCTTCCTATTGATACAGATATTTTTGACTTTTTTTGCTTTCGAAAAGAGTATGATACAGCAATGACATTGAAAAAAAAAAAAAAAGGTCCGGGCCGTCATTAGGCCGCAACGCGTTCCGGGCCAGTCGAGCGACGTGGCCAGATCCCAGACAGGCGGTTCATCATCCCCACGCGCGACCGCGTCGCGCCAGCCTCCTTGCTAATCAAGCCTAGAGCTGTCGCCTCTCTATCAATCTTGGTGAGCTCATCAACACTCAAACCGCCGCTACCAATGCCACGGCCAAGAGATCCCATTGATCCAGCAGAGCCATCCTTGCCATGAAAGCTTTCCTCCTGGGTGTCCTTCCCGGCGCCATTCGACCAGAATCGTGAGAACCGCCCTGAAATCGTTGCGCTGCCTGAAAACGAGGTACGATGCTTGCCACCCTTTGTTCTCTGGCGTGGCGGCGGCTCTTGGAATGAAGAAACCGATATTGAGGACATCAGTCCAGTCGAGCGGGAGAAGAACGACGTCTCATCCTGGCTAGCCCTGCCGCCAAAAGGTTCATGCATGCTGTGGCGTCTGTGCCACCCGTCGTCCTCTTCCTCTTCAGCCTCGGCCATGTCCTGCCCGTGTGAGGAGGCAAACATACGCAGATCAAACGACTGCCAGACTCGAGATTCTGAAGCAGATGACACCCTGCGCATGGCACCACTGATTGTTGAGGGTGACGGTTGGGAGAATGACTCTACCATGGAACTCGATTCAACCTGGAACTTTTCCTCAGACTCCTCAACAGGCGCCATATCCAAATGTGTTCGACTGTCGTTACCAGCCAATGTCATGGGATTGACCAGTGTGGAGTAGGACGAGGGCCCCGAAACGAGCGTCTCCGGATTGGATGCGTCCGAGTCCCGCCTGGCCTTGCGGTCGGGGTGTCGCATAGGTCTTGTCTGGTCGAGCGATACGCGTCGCTGATGGGCGGTCCCCACTTGCGACGGAGAGAGATGTCCTGTCGTAGTCGTGTCTACAGATCGTCGCCTAATGTCGCTGGGGATTGGCTCCTGCATGTTTAGTGCCATGATTGCTGACATTCTTCGACTGAAGTCGCCACTGCCCCTTGGACTCGTGAAGGGGTCTCTATCTCTGCTGTCTCTGAGCTCTGCAACGGGAGCAGTGATTTGGAGGCCTCTTTGCATTGAAGCGTGCTCGTTGAGAATGCTAGCAACCTCAGGGTGGTTTCGCGCAGTGGCAACAGAATACGGTGTGGAGCCATACTATAAGAGATCAGATGTCGCATTTGATTAGCTTTAGTTTCTTGAAAAGGTAGTGATAATCTCACGCGCATGTCGGGCAATATGCTTGCCTTATCTGCCGAGTCAGCGATAGCACCGTGTCGCAGTAGAATTTCGACGACTGACAGACAGCCATTCGCGGCGGCAAAGTGCAGGGGCGTTGATCCGGTAGTTCCTACTGTTTGACTGGACGCATAGAAAGAGAGAAGCACGGGTTAGTGAAAGATAACTTTGATAAGAGGGATGGCCCGCGATGTGCACATGATTCCATGCTCTTTGCTTTCTCCTCCGCCGCCCTCATGGCGCAGTACAGGCAGAGAACGACAAAGCATTTCTCCATGGCAGAAAAGGATGTGGCCAAACTTTGAGAGCGCATACAGTAAACAGAAAAAAAAATGTTCAGCGCGCATGGGCCAAGTCGTGGTGGGAGATGGGAGATGGGAGATGGAGATGGGGGTCGTGCTGATAAATATGTCAATGCAGATGTAAAGTCAATAATATCACCCAAAACTAGACTTACGCGCCAATGACCCTTTCGCCACTGTACTTTCGCGGCAGCCGCCGGGAATTGACGTCCGCACCACGCTCGATCAGGAAGAGGACTACGGCCACATTCGCATTGCTACAGCAGGCGGCATGGATAGGAAGAACGCCATTGACGACCGAGTCGATCGGCTGACCATTATCGAGCGCAAACTTGACAAGTCCTGTACATTTCACACAGAGAGGGTAGAGGTTGAGGATATGTCGTCAGTCACCTGTGCAGTTAGTCATTATGCAGTTTTCAAAGCATCTGTGAAGGCATTGCAGTAAGGATATGCTGAACGCGAATGCGCAAAAGACTAAAAAGGGGTAAGTCAGAGAACAATCTAAGTTGGTAAAGAAAAGGGTTGGCATGGAGCAGAAGCGGGGGAAGGGGAAGATCGAGAATCAACGAGATGACAACAATGTTGGTATGAAAAGAACAGGGTCCATTATTGTTGATTGCGTTGATTCCCTGTGGGGATGAGAGTAAACTGGGATATTCATGCTGATCCCATGTCGTTCTTTATGATCTAGAGCTGGTTTGCTCCTCCACAGAAACACAACCACTCTTTGTGGTTCCTCAGAAGCGAGGGGGACAGGGGAGAGTGAGGCTCGTAGCGAAGGTCCGATGGTGGAAACTTGATGCAGGGGCTGAATACTCGCTACTGAATCGCATAGCTATGCATACCAAGGCCTAGCCAAGGCCTAGCCAAGCACGCTTGAGGTGGGGAGATCGAGGGAAGAGAGGGGGGAATGTATGCAAGGCCTGCATGGATTGTTGGCATAAAGAGGCGCTGCACAGAAGTAATTTTTTTATGGTTTCCCGTTCCTGCAACGACTGAGCAACAAACATAACAATGACCGAAAGGGGTGGGCAAAGATTGACTGGCAAAAGGGAGATAAAGAGGGAAGGCGTGGGGTGACATTCAGCGCTTACCAAGGTTGCCAGAGGCAGCTCCAGAGTGTAGTCCAAGGTTCTGAAAGGACTTTTTGTTGGCAGAGGTTGTGGAGGGCCTTGCTGTGGGGGTATTGTTGGCCGAAACTGTGATAACGGACAGGGCCGTACTTGCGAGTTGGGGAGCTGGGTCAGTGAGCTGGGAAGGAAAGGGTGCAGATGTGGGGGAGTATGAGGGAGACGGTGGGGGAAGTAGGTTGGAGGTTGGACTGGATGATGGGGAAGAGAATCCAGGGCGGAGCTGGAGCATGGCTCGCAAGGGTGCCATGGTTAGTGGATGTATGTGTGGTAGGGCAGAGAGTAGAAGAGACGAATGGGATAGTTTAGAGCGATGAAGGCGCAAGATAAGCGAGGCGAGCGAGCGAGGAAGGTTGAGTGAGGAGATTTTGAGGAGAAAGAAGAAGAGGAGTGAAGACCTAGGAACGCACGGAGGAGGAAAAATAAAGGAAAGGGAGACGGAGAGAAGGGAGATGGAGAGACGATGCATGTGTCACTGTTGCTACCGACTGTGTTGTTTCGATGGTCTATGCTGTTTGATGTTCGCGATGCTATTTTTGACAAGTCGCCTTTTCGAGATCCTCCGCGCGCTGCTGTGGTGTTTGCACAAACACGACGGAAACAGGCGTCTTCTGCGACACATGCGCACATGTGAGCCTTGCGGTACAGTTCTGCTGGTCTTTCTGTCGACTCGGCGTTGTCGGCTGTGGCGATGACCTGGCATGTTGCACGACCGTCATACTCGTCATACTCGCATACTCGTCTTGGCGCGCCTTTTCAGCCACACTCACACTAACACGACGCGTCTGCGCAAAAAATAGAATAGTCCGCATCATGGACACTGCTGTCGCCCCTCCACACGATTGCCTCTCTGTCTCGCCCTCTCGCCCTCTCCACCTCTCTGCCGCCGGGGAATAGCCCTTTGGAGTTGATTTTGTATCGACAAGCAGCTCGACATGTGAGCTTGCCTCTTTTGTGGTCCCTCTTTCTTCCCGCTTCTCCCAGTGCGACTCTCTTAATTGTCTGCATGATGCACATTTCCATCCCACACTGTCTGTCGAGACTCCAAAGACATTGTCCACAAACAGACATGTCCCAGCACACCCACCGACCCTCGTGCCCACGGGTGAGCCCAATGCATTCCCCTACCGCACACCGGCCTACTGAGATGCACCCGAGGACTTGGACGTGCTCTAGACACTCAAGTCGACGCAACACCGCCTAGGTGTATTAGGTGTATATATGTGCGAGTATGTTGACGGCGGGTCCGCCCTCGGAGCATAATTATCCTACTTACGCACACTCCATGCAGGTTTCGTCATCAACGTTTGGCTCCCACAAGTGTCCAACCGATCGAGAGGCTGTGAGCAATATAGAGGTTAAATTACATGTTCCCAAGCGATCAGCACGAGTTGGTGTTCATTCATTCCTTTGTTCAATCCCTTTGTCCATCAGTACATCCTCATCCACACCACCGCCACCACCACCACACGCCATACTACAACGCAAATACCATGGCAGCTACGGTCTCACTTCTCTCCGCCGCAGTCGTAGCCTCGGTGGTGCTTGGCACCTTTGGCACAAAAAAGGCCTACAAGTCCGTCACAGCCCAGCGAGGGGTAACCCTGCCCAGTCTCAGGGCGGTCACGCCCCAGACGACGGCAAGTAGTGCCTACCCTGAGGACTATTATCCTGGTAAGACTTGAACACATGCGGATAGGGAGTGAGGAACCTGATGTGAATCCAGCAGCTCACTCGTTCATTTAATTTGTCTTGGTGTCTTGTTTTGTGTGTACCACAGGCGGCAATTATGCCGAGCTGTCGTTTGGAGAGACACATTACTTCCTGTTCGGGCCGGAGGATGGCAAAAAGGTACCGATCGACATCCGTCTTGAGAAACAAAGGCCTTCCGCTCTGGATCAGCCCAAGATGGCGCACCCATCTAAATTTGATATTTTGTCTGGTCTTAGGTCGTGTTTGTCCATGGTCTCTCATCGCCAACGTCAATCTACAATACAGTCGCTCGTGATATGGCCAACAAAGGCTGTCGCGTCCTCCTCTATGGTATGTGTATGGCATGTGTATGGGATGTATATGGAAGCCATCTACAAGCGCTCGAAAAGGAAATAGCTTTGGATCGATGTCTCATCTCCGACTCTTCTACCGAAAAAAAGACCTCTACTCGCGCGGTTACTCGGTCGGGCCAGCAGTGGACCACGACCCTCTGCTCTACGTTACTCAGCTGCACGAGCTGCTCAATCACGTTGGATGGAGAAGGTGCAATTTTGTGGGCCTGTCACTCGTAAGTACAGAATAACCCCACACTTCATTGAGAGCGGAGCTGTGTGTCCCCTTACTAATACTAATTCTGTTCATAGGGTGGAGGCATCGTCGCGTGCTATTCAGATCGATTCCCTGAAGCTGTGGAGTCGCTGACTTTTATCAGTCCCGGCGGACTCTTGCTTGTACGTAGTACTTTCTTTCATGCTTGTTCGTCCTTCATTTTCTTACTGCTAAAAGAGCTGAACTCATCTTGCTACCATGGCCACGTTAGCCCTCGGACATCCCATGGGTCGGCAAGATCTTCTCGATGCCATTTAGCGAAGAAATCTTCTCCCACAAGGCCATCAAGAACTACTTCTCGACAAAGAATATCGAGTCGATGAAGAGCGAGTTCAAGGATGAAAAGGATATCCCGGCCTGCATCGACGAGGCAACCAAGATCCTGGCATTGCAGTTCAAGCACCATGCCGGTTATGCTCGTGGACTCATGTCAACCCTGAAAAAGTTTCCCTTGAAGGAGTTGAGGCCAGAGTATGCGTCGTCCCAGAATCGGTCATATCCTGTGCAAGTGATCTGGGTAAGCGGAGAAAGAAGGATGCGGTTGCTGCAGTTGGTGCACGCTTTGCTGCATTCTGCTAACACACGTAGCATTGATTATGAACCACAGGGTACAAAGGACACAGTCGTGCCGGGCACGACGGTCGAGACACTTCAGCAGCTGGTCCCCCGGATCAAGGTTACCAAGGTCGTGGGTGCGACGCATAGCATTGTCATGACGCACCCGGACGCCATTATTGAGAAGCTCGAGGGCTTTATCTGTTGATTTTATTTGTACACATGTAGACCTGTAGGAGAAAATTATGTTATAAATACCTCTTTTCTTTTTTTATTGTTCATCATTCTTTCCTTTGAAAAAACAAAAAAGTCATCCCGGCAATCCCATCCTCATGCCCGCTGCTCCGTCTACACTCAGTTCGCGTCTCCAGACCCTTGTCAAGGTAAAACATACTAGAGGGTTTCGCGCAGTGAATCCAAGGAGAGATCAGTCAGAATTACTCCACATCACGCACTCCCCCCGCCATCAACAGCGCGACTATTCCCTAGCACTCTTCTGACAGGATCACGCGGATGCCATGGAGGCAGCATCGGTCGCTTCTGCTCAATCTGCGCTTCCAGGTTTCCTCATGGTTACAAGCGAGCCTTGAGGATGGCAAACGTTATATCCGCAGGCGTGGATCACGGTTTGATTACGTTGGGCACCAATGCTACAACGGCTGAGAGCCTCTCATGGGAATGGAGCAACTGGACAACGCATTAATCAACAAGGATGTCCCTGCAGGATTGTCCTGTTGGGGGTGTTGGGCCATGTTCATCTTTGCGCACTGCGCCAATGTTGCCTTGGTGTTTCTCTTGGACCAATCCATTGAATCGACCAATCCATCGAATCGACCCACTGTTCGCTCCCCATTCTTCTGACTGATCACCGTAATCTCTTTTATGCCCCATTCCTTGTTCTCGCCGCACGTATAGGGCCCTCAATTCGTGTGGTGGTTGGGCCATGTCACCCTGCTGATCTGCGCGGGATTCTACATGCCTTACTGGTTGACGTTCAACTACAAGGCCGGTTCACATTGGTATGCGCGCGCCTTTCTCGGCGCCATCGTCAGCTATGGCGTCGTGGTCTACAAGTCATTCCCTGTAAGTTCCCTAGTACATGTGTGCGTCCTATCCTTTTCAGAGTCAACAAATACAGATTGCGCCGGCCATGGATCCAGCCGGCGAGGGGCAGGACTGGGATCGTCTCCAGCAGGAGGGATGAGTAGATCGCAGTTGCCCTATTCCCGATTTCGTATCGGGGCGCGATCGGAAACGGGCGATCGGCCTCAGCCCCGCAGCCTGCGGTCGTGTACTCCATTTGTCCTATGAAAGAGGAGCATCTTCTCGCCCCAATCATTGGCATGTGCCCTCTCTGACAATCCCCATTCTTCCTCATGTCTCAACTCTTTCTTTCCACGATCGACCGTTACACCCGTTACACGCAATCTGGATTGATTAGGAAATCAAATTCGAGGCCCAGTTCCTGCAGAGTTTCTTGGTCGAGGAGAACGTGCAGTACTTCTTGATGGCCATCTTTTGGTGGAGATCCACCCCTATGCTCGGTAAGGACGGCAGGTTCAAAACGCGATGACTCAATTGCCTGTCGTGCTCAGCTTCAACTCAACTGTCGTCTACAATTTCCCACGGTCCCGCGTAGCTCCATTGCTCCCGTACGCCATTTTCGCCTTCTTTAATGCGCTCAACTACATGAGGTCCAACCTCCTCCCAGTCATCTTCCCTACACCCGCCGCTGGTACGGCTGATGCCAAGGCCTCCCACGCTTCCAACATTTCACGCAAGATTCAGGTCTGGACTGAGAAGAACCATTCCAACGCCATGGCCCTGGTCGCCTATATCGAAGTCGTTGGAGTCATGGGCTCGTTGATCCTTGGAGCCATCACGCAAGTTGACCTTGATCTGTCTCTCTTGTGCATGCGACATGTTGGTGAATTCTCAAAGCATCGACTAATGCGCCTTTTTGACATTTTTTTTTTTTTTTTTTTTTTTGAACAGGTTCCAATCGTCGTTCTTCTCTCCTATTGTGTACGCCAACTTCCTGCGCTTCCGTTACTTCTTCTCGGTCCACACCCGCGCTGCATTCTCAGTCATCCGTGCTCGCACAGATGCCCTGGTGGTCGGCAACCCCAAGGTTCCTCCCAAGGCCGTTCAGGCCTACGAGATTTTGCGCGGCGCCATCATTCGTTTCGGCATGGCTGCTGTTCAACAGCCCACTGCTGATCATGCCCAATAGGGATAGGCTGCCCCTCCCCCCCTCTCTATCTATTGTTTCGTCATAAAATATGTACTGGGCTCTCGACAGGATAAACAGAAAAGAATAATCATAAAATATTTGTTTTTGCTTTTATTTCTGGAATGGTGGGATTGGCTATGCTAAATGTATATGAATTGTGTGTAAGTGGTGTAGGCGGATGTTGATCGATAATTATGGTGGATTATGGTGGTATTCCCTCTGGCCTCTTTTCCTCCCTCTCTGTTTCTATTCCCCTCTCTCTCCTTACGCCTGGGCGGCTTCAGCAACAGCAGCAGCAGCCTCGGCAGCATTGGTCTCTGCCGTCTGGAGCAGGGTCATGATGTACTCCTGCTGCTTAGGTGTCGTAGCCTTTGTGAGCTCGCCGTACGAGGCCGGGTTGTGCTGCTGCAGACCAGTAAAGACGTCGCGGAAGAGGACATAGGGGTCAATGTTATCAAGTGGCGACTCAAAGTAGATCTCCTCCTCCAGCTCATCCCATTCCGACTCTTCTTCCTCGTCGCGGTCTGCGGGGCGGCTCTTGGATGCCTGCTGGGCGAGGTACTCGAGGTACTCATGGCCTTCATCAAAGACGTCCTCTTCGTCGTCGACCCATTCTTCCTCGACACCGTCTTCGTCACGAGCAAGAGCAGCTTCAAGTGCAGCCTGGCCCTCGTCATCATCCTCGATATCGTCCTCATCATCCGATCCAATATCGTACATCCTTTCCATTTCCTTGCGCTCTGTGATATCAAAAGAAAAAAAGAAAAAAAGAAAAAAAGAAAAAAAGAAAAGGGATTAAGTAGCCAGACTAGTTATACCATTAAACGTTAACGCATATACAAACGAGAATAACATACTGGCTTGGGCAACGGGCAATCCCTCGAAATTCGTCAAAATTCCGTTCAGAATCTGAGGCCATCCGCTTTGAAGTGCTGGAGGCAGTTGCTCGACGGGCACGCTCAGAATTGAACACAAGGCAACAATTGACAGCTTCTTGTCGTGGACACGCGTAAACTTGTCCAAGCTCGTGAACCACGCCGTCAAGAAGCGCTGTGTCCAGCCATTCTCTTCCAGAATATGCAGAGTCACCGCGGGGTTGTAGTAGAGGCAGTTCATGACAACCTCGATGGCCTGGACACGGAACTCAACAGTGTTGATGCGGTCAGCAGGGCCGAGGTACTCAAAGACAAGGACCAAAATCGGAGCGACGTACTTGTCGACATGTCCTCTGCAGTTCAACAAAAGCGACTCTGCGAGCTTGCATGCCGAAACACGGTCGCTTTCGCCCAAGCGGTCGCTCTTCATCACAGTCTCGATAATGTCATAGATCATGTGCTGGACATTCTCGTTGGTTGAAATAACATCCTTGCCGTACGAGACGTAGTTGTCGAGCGAAGGGAACATCTCCTCCATAAAGTCCAGGGCCGACTCCTTGAAGGTCTTGTAGATCAGCTCAAACACGCCCCACATGTTGGGTGAGATGGCCTTGCCCGAGAAAGTGCAGCTGTCAATGATCTCAAAGACACCATCAAACAGATCGATAATAGCGTTCTGGAGCGTGAACTGGATAACAGGCAAGAGCGCGATCTCAAGCTGGTTCAAAACCTCAGGCGTGCTCTCCAAACTGATGATCAGCGTTCCCATAGTCTTCAAGACACCCATAGCGGCCATAGTCTTGTCGGACGCTTCGTCAATAGCGCTATCCGAGAGATCATCGACACCATCTGCGCCCTTGGCCATATCCTCGCAGATACGCAAAAAGGTGTCGCGCAACTGCTCGCAGAGCTGGACTGCAAAAGGCGCCAAATCCTGGGCAAAGACTTCCACAAACTCGTCCATAACATCAGCCAAAGTGTCAACGTCGATCTCGTTGGTCATCGCCAAGAGCTCGTGCATGATGAACTGGAGGTGAGGTTTCATGGCCTCGCAAACAGCCTCGTGGCGGATCATAGGGCGCAACGCCAAGGCTGCAGTGACTTTGACAGGGAGCTCATTGTCACGCAGGCTCTCCATAAGGCTCGTGAAAGCAATGGCTACGTTGTTGGGGTCTGCAAAATCCAAGTCGCTAAACTGGTTGATCATCTCACAAGCCTATGTCGTTGTTGTTATTAATCATAAGAGGCTGCATTAGCGTTGCAATTACACATGATAGCATGCGCAATTGTCAAGCGATAATTGGGCGGGAACATACGCGAGCGCGGAGGAAGGGGTACTGGCTCTTGAATTCGGGAAACACATGGTTGACAAAGACGGGCTCCATCATTGCAGACAAAGATTTCTAAAGTGATCAGCGAGAGAGAACGCGTTTGGTGAATAATTTGGTCCGCTGCAAAGAGTATATATTACACAACGATGCTTCCTGTCTAACCTTGCGGAGAATCAAGGGAGCCAAGTTTCCGATCATGACCAAGGCACCGTCCTTTTCTCTTGGGTTCTTGGCCTCTGCAGGTGCCTCCTGGTACTTTTGGAGAACGGTGTTGGCAAGGGCGAGGATTTGCATGAAAGCGTTCTGGCGATAGCGAGCCATAACCGTCATAAAGTTGACAGCGGCAGTTGAGGGGCTGTTAAAATCCTCCAACATGTCGACCCTGGAGTGAACGTATTCCACAGGATCATCCACCCAAAGGGCCTCATCTGCAGCTGTGAAACACAGCTGTGGGAAGACAAAGTGAGTAATCAGGCTCTCTGAGTGGGGTTTCATGATGGACCAGATGCTCTTATCCTTGACACTATTAAAAAGAACAAAGGTAAAGGGTTAGACCGGTATAGAAATTCTTCTGCGTCACACAGCCTTCTCACAAAATCTTACCACTCCTCGAAAAAGTTGCCGATGAGGCAAAGGACACGGGGGCTCTGCCAGCCTTGCTTGGCAATCCAGAGTTCGATCTGTTTCAAGTAGGCGGTAAGGATGTTGGGGGCAAAATTGGCGACAAATGTCTTGGCAAAGGGCTTGAACTTGGAATCGGAGGGCAGTCCCACAGGGTTGCCGTATCTGGTGTAGAGACGGTTCAGGCACTGGTAAGCCCAGCGCTTGGCCTTCCACCAGGGGTGCTTCTCCAATTCCTCCGGGTCTGTGGGGAGGCCCTCTGTGGGGACAGGCTTCTCGACCATCTGAAGGAACAGCGTACCCCAGGGAATCAATGATGCGCTGTCTCTCTGGCTCTCCGAGAGATCCATCTGGATAGTGTAGTGATAGCACTTGAAGATGATCTTCAGCATCTCTGCCGCCTCGACATTGTCAGCACTGATCAATCCTGCACCGATCTGCTGAATGGCTGGGAAGAATGTGGCAATAATTTCATACATAGGCTCACGATCCTCGGTCTTGAACCTGGACATGGCACAAAGAAAGGGCAAAAGTAACGGTCATTAGCCTGGGCATATGAAATGGTGTACGCCGTGATATTTGCCCTTCCGAAAAGATATCCTTACTTGTAGACGCGGAGAACTTCCTTCAGGGCGATCAATCCAACATAGACCATCTTGGGATCTTGCGATTGCAGCAAGTTCTGAACAGTGGTGAGGTAGCCAGGAAATTTTGAAGGAAAATCATTGGAGAGGATTGTTCCGAGGACAGTGATCAATTGCTTGCTACATGCGTTGGTGATAGGCAAATTTGAGTGTCAGTGAAAAGAAAGAGACTTGGAGTTTGATCTTGAACTGTTGCAAAGCGGGTTTCCTATAGCTTACCGAATGAGAGTAGGGGCAGAAGCCAAAAGCTGGAGAATGTTGGCCTTGATGGCGTCCTTATCAGTATCCGTGATCTTGAGGTGGGCAGGGGTAGCCTCAGTCTCAAACCAGTAACGCTTGATGGCGTTCTTGTAGTAGATGGATGCTAGGGTTGAACGTCATGTTGTAAGATAACAGCCAGCAAGTCAGTTAATCATCCAATTATCCAATCATGCAGTCATCCAGCAGCCACCGAACGTAGTATGATTGATCATTGTCCTTACCAGCCTGGCGAACATGGATCTCTGATTCTTCCGCACCAACGATCTGCATGGACTGGAGAAGGGTGCCTTGGATACCCTCCAACTACGAGGACAAAGCAAAAAACAAGAAGACAGAATGGATTCTAATGAGTACCGAGCAATGCGTACATTTCGCCTAATGCAGGGGGCTGGCTCACATGCAGGTATGATGCGCTATAGTGCTGCTGTGTCAAACGAGCGTAGTAGTACCTCCTTCAGCTTCAACTCGGCCTGGATGCGAACATTAGGGTCTGGCTGGAAAGTAGCCTGAAAGAGCTGGTAGAGGCCTTGGATGTCCATGGTGTGAAGAAAGGAATGAAGATCAACCCAGGAGAAGAAAATTTTTTTATATTTTGTTTGCCACCACTTTGCAGTTTGGACAATTGCCCGCAACAGTACGACGTTTGGAACTTTCAATTGCAGATTGCGAGCATCTTTCCCTGCTCATTCTTCCTTCGCGACCTTCCTTCCTTCATCTTTATTCATCTTTATTTTGTCCATCAAATGCTTCGTCGCGATCCAACCAGGATCGAGCTGAGGACAGAGGACTTGGCCGACTTCGAGCGCGCAAGGGAAGAGTACATCGAGTTCAGCACAGCCACCAAGTTCAAGGACCTACGCAAAAAGTACAGGACTGCCACCACAGGACCACCGCCCACACCAGTAGGTCGGGAACAGCGCGCTGCTGCCCCTGGTGCGGGCAACAGCAGCACCAGCACCACGACCACCAAGGATGCTCAGCTTGATCCCATCGAGATTGCACATCAGGAACGAAAGGCAAAAAGCACCCGAGACCGCATCCTCGGTAACTAGTTGCCCTCAATACTCCTCTCCACTACAGCTCATGATTTGCATCCAGGGCTGGCATTCAATGCGGACAGAGTTCGCCTCTTGCACATGTATATAGCAATCATTCTTCATACGTTCTACTTCAGAAACCCCTTAAATAAACATGTACTCATGAGTCCTCCAAGCTTCAACAGCGGGGGAGAGACTTGTGAACCAGTTGGTAGTAATCTCTTTCACCTCATCTCTTTCCAGATGGCGAACCGCATTCAGTCCTCTCTCAGGCTCATGAATAGACTGTCCTTGAAAAGTCCCCTGACGCTGAATAAAGCAGCGTCACTCGCAGCACGGGCGGCTTTCTCGACTTACTCCCCAGCGTGTTTTGCAGCGATCCACACCAATGACGTGTTATACACCGCTGACAAGTATCCCAGCATGAAACGGAACGAGTCCTTTAAAAAGGTCAGCCATATTCAAGAGAAATAAGAAAAGCCGTGCGAGGATCTGCAGCGCATTGACGTAATAGTTCTCCGGGAATGGGATAGCTGTCGGAGTCGGACGTTTCGTTCTTTCGATCGATCCTGGCTCCCTCCAGTGTCACACAAGACGAGGAGGACCTGGAGGCATTCAACAACGACTGGCTTAGAAAGTACAGAGGACAGTCGAAATTGGTCCTGAAGCCCTCGTCCACTGAGCAGGTCTCAAAGATTCTCAAGTACTGCAACGACAACAGGTATACTATACTCTTTTGTTCCACGGACATTGACAGGCACACCGGCAAACAAGGCCGTGGAGGAACAACATGCCTAACAATTGTTGCTTATCTGGGTACATGTCTGCATCCCTCTAGGCTGGCTGTTGTCCCCCAGGGAGGGAACACGGGTCTCGTGGGTATGTTCGAACCGTGAGAATATGCATTGACCGATACATGTCACACGCACACAACTGACTGTGCGCGATGATTTCAATACCATTCTTCTACAAAGGTGGCAGTGTGCCTGTTTTTGATGAGATTGTTATCGCGATGTCCAACATGAATTCTGTCAGAAGCTTTGATTCTGTCTCTGGTAAGTGAGCTCATGCCAGGCGGAAGTCGATACCGCTTATTCCGCTGTCCACTAATGGGTTCTCTTCCCCTTTCATAGGCGCTCTCGTCTGCGACGCTGGATGTATTCTGGAGGTGATGGACAAATACTTGGAAGAGCGTGGCTATATCATGCCTCTTGATCTGGGAGCAAAGGGCAGGTGCGTTCTCTACGGCAACTTAATGTCGCGAACCCTTCCCCAAATCATAACATCGCAGCTAAATTGTACAATACTGCATAGCTGCCACATCGGTGGAAACGTGTCGACAAATGCCGGTGGTCTGCGACTGTTGCGATACGGATCGCTGCACGGGACAGTCCTCGGTCTAGAAGTGGTATGTGCTTACGATTTTTATTGCCCTCAGATCATCAACTCGCTTACCCCACTGACTCCCGCCACAACTCTAGGTTCTTCCCGATGGAACAATCCTTGAAAACCTATCGACCCTGCGCAAAGACAACACTGGATATGACTTGAAGCAGCTCTTTATCGGGTCCGAAGGCACTTTAGGCATTGTCACAGGTGTCTCCATTCTTTCGCCTAAGCGATCTAAGGCTATCAATGTGGCGCTGCTGGGTCTCGACAGTTTTGACAAGGTCCAGACTGCCTTTAAGCGGTCAAAGGATGAGCTCTCAGAGATTCTTTCAGCCTTTGAGTTCTGGGATAAGGAAGCGATTAAACTTGTGAAACAACATCTCGTGGCGGGAGCAAACGATCCGCTCCAGTCACAGCACCCTTTTTACGTCTTGGTCGAGACCAGCGGGAGCAACAAGGATCACGATGACGAGAAGCTTAATAGATTTTTAGAGGGACTGATGGCGGATGATGTTGTCCAGGACGGCGTCGTTGCTCAGGATTCTACTCAAATCCATAACCTGTGGGCCATCCGTGAGGGCATCCCTGAGGCATGCTCGAAGGCTGGAGCAATCTACAAGTACGACATCTCCATGCCTGTTCCAGTTCTCTACCAGGCTGTTGAGGACATGAGGGACCGCCTGGTACAGAAGGGAGCCATGGGTAATGGAGGGCCTTTTACCTCTGTTATCGGTTATGGACATGTCGGTGATGGTAAGTTGGATGTGCAATCTAGGGCTACGAGGTCTCTTATAAGGACATACGAATGGCTTATCGACGGACCTGAATGATGCGCCCTAGGTAACTTGCACTTGAATGTCGCGGCCACAGAATACTCCAAGGAAGCAACCGATATGCTCGAGCCATATGTCTTTGAGTGGACCGGTAAGGGTATACAGTGTAGCCCAGCATTGCACATTTTTGTTATGCTGTGTTGGCAGTGGCTGTCGGGAAGTTACTGATGCGCCTACGCCTTTTTATCTTGACGCTTCAGCGAAACATTCCGGATCAGTCTCGGCAGAACACGGCCTCGGCGTGCAGAAGAACAACCATCTGCACTACTCAAAGTCGCCATCTATGATCCAGCTGATGAAGAAAGTCAAGCAGCTTATGGATCCCAACGGCATCATGAATCCTTACAAATATCTGCCCACGAAGTAGATCCCACAAATACTAGTGCATAAACCATGATCGCACATTGGCAGCAATGGTTGCGCAGCATATTACTTCGCTTATGAATACAAAGCACTAATCTACTCAAAACTGACAGAGTCACCAGGCTCAAACGTGCTGTCACCGACCATCCTGGCTAGGATTCCTTGACTAAAGAACCCTTGTTCGTTCCACGACTTCATCTCTGCTCCCGAAAATGGCCCGAAAACCTCATCAGGACTCTGACCCTCAGGCGGATTAGCCCATTTGTATTCCCAACTGACGGCATTCGACAAAAGAGGGTCATCCTCGAGCATAGCCTCTGCTTGCTCTCCTGGCCTCAATACTGGCGTCCCTACCTCCCAGTTATCTGCAATGATGTCTGCCCTGCGGAGAGTCCTGACAGCCTGCTCATATGTTTCCTCGTATATGTCGAAATGCCCCATCGCCATCATCCTGTCGCACAAATCCGTCAGTTTTTCAATCGCTTTTCTTCGCCTTGTCTCCTCCTCTGACTCTGGCGCTACTGATGATGCGTCTTTGCCATCCTCGTCCATCGCTTTGTTCTTGCGCCAGCTTTTTTTCCTTTGCGGTTTCGGGCCTTTTGTTCCTGACCTCTTTCCACCACCTAGCCGCTGAATTGCCTCTACCACTGTCTCCGAGGGCTGCAGAATGTTGACTAGCTCAATATAAATGTCTGTCTTAGTCATGGCATTGGCGGCCGCTTCCTGCTCTTCCGCCTCTGCTTGCTTGACCTTGCGGTCGTGAGCCATCCGAGCAGCCTGAATATCCTTGCGCGAGACACCCTCGAGCCAAGAATCATGGAAACGCTCCGGATCAATCTTACGGATAAAATTACCGGCCTCGTCGATCTCGCCTCCCTCCTCCAACTCTTCCTTCATGTTGAAAGCCTCAATTTTCGGGTTTCCTTCCGAGTCATATTCCGCTTCATCGAGATCGTCCAGATTGAGATCTTCGCCTTCGATATCAGATTTATTGAATGCCTTGTTCTTGCCCTTGTCTCTTTGGGCCGCCTTCTTTTTCTTTTCAGCCCGCCGCCGCTCGATCTCTTCCGGATCGGCAAACATATCATCTTCCTCCTCCTCCTCGTTCTCTGCGCCAACAGCCGTAGCAGCGCCGGGGATGTCGTCAACGAACGTCTTTTTCTTTTTCTTTTCGCCTTGCTCATCTTCACTGCTTTCTTCACCCTCGTCGTACGCGACCACCGTGACAGCGCCTCGTCTTGTCTTGCGTTGTTCGAGTAGGTCTGAATCGTCAATCTCTTCCAAAGATCCTTCCCTGTCGCCACCGAATCGGACACGCTTGGAGGAACCAGAGGAACCCTGACCATTGCTGGGCCACTCCCCGCTCGTCGATCGCTTGTTGCTGTTGGCTGGCATATGGGTATGTTGGTTGCTCTTGGATGAGAATAATGGGCAAAGCGACTGTGGGCACCGCGTTGTGTTCACCTTTTGTACAAGCGCCAAGCCACACGACCGTGTGCAAGGGCATGAAAGGATGAATGTCTCATGACTGGAGCTTCATTCCTCTTACCACGATAGCGATTGACAACCAGCTCCTCACAGATAGCACCATCGAGGAACCAAAGAAACCATTAAAAAATAACAATAGCCAATGTACTGGGCGACTGGAAGTGCCCGTGTTCTCGCAGTCGAGCCATCGCTGCTTAAAGTCAGCTCAGATGGTGATGACGAGGAGCTGGAGTTGGTCCTGCCTGTAGTCGCCTCGGGCCAGGACAAGAGTAGCGACATCGATAGCAACTCTCAGAGCGGTATCCAATCGCGCATCGTCAAAGGCACAGGCAGCGGGATTGTCGACATGGCACGTAATGAGCAGGGTTCGCTCTGGGCAACCATCACGCGCGAATCAATTCAGCTCTGGGTCCACAGGGTACGGCCATGGATACGCGTCTCAATTGAGTCATATGTGTGCTCGCCCTGTGAGCTAGCTTGCCGCATATCTGATTTCCTTGATTTTCCAATGACTAGCCTGTCGGTGTTATTTCCAAGGTCGTAAGGACTCCAAAGTCGCTCTTGGACCATGGTGCCAACCAACGCCTACTTTGGAAGCCCGATTCGACAATGCTTGTTGTCGTGGTAAGTAATATTATGACTTTGTCTCTTTGGCCTCTCACATTCGCACCTTCTTAAACTAAAGGCTTCATGCTCAATGGCTTTCAGACAGAGCAGAGCTTCTTGCACATCTACAGGATTATACCACAAGGGAACGATGGCGCAAGTTACCAGCTCACGAACAGCAAAAGCTATGCCTTAGGGCCTGGCGAAGGCATCGGTTTTCCTGATCTTACTATCAAGTTCAAAATGACTATCAAAATGGATGCTGGCGTTTCAAGGTATAACAAACAGCCTCACCCTCTTGGTAGATTTTGGTTAGATTCAACGGCTAATGTACTGTATGTTAATTGATAGTCTTGTCGGTCTGGATTCGGATATCGTTGTCGCAACAGTCAACCCACCAGCCGTGCAGCTTATCCCTTGGATGGGAAAAGTCGATGTGAAAACATGCTTGATTCGACACATGAACTTTTTGCTTGACAAGAGTGTCAAGATTGTGTCGATGAGTCGCTTCCCAAAGTCGACGACGCAAACCTGGTGCATGTCTGATGGAAAAGCCTACATTGTATATTATACCCCAAACGCGTCGGACACAAGTTCACCAAATTCGGTACGGTATCTATACATCAGGCAGACGACGGTTAGAAATCAAGTATGGCGTGTGCATGTCCTAACTTTTGTTGATGTCAATACTTCTTCATATCCAGGTAGCATCGAACGGCGATAGTTGGTACGGATTCTGCTTTCACGGCAATCCAGAAGGATTCGATAAGCAAGACGCAGGCGTTGTTGCTGCAAGTAATCCGGAATACAGTCTGCTTGCAATCGGAACTCGTGGGTATGTTCAAACCGCCCTCAATGACTTGTGCCGTGATGTGTTGACTCTACGCTTATACTTTATAACCTTTTCTTCATGATGATAGGGGTGACGTCCGTATCTTCAAATCAGGCGAACATGCGGGCCAATGGGTGTTCTCGCACAAATTGGCACTGAAGGAGTCACAGAGCTACGTCAACAACACACCGGACAAGATTGTCTCTTTAGCATGGAACTCGGATGGAAGTGCACTGGCTGTGGGACAGGAGTCACGCTGTCCTTCCATTTGGAGCGTCTTTGGACGGCGACTCTTTCCATCTGCCTCTCACGATATACCTAGTTTGTAAGTTACAGCTTTTAACTGGAGCACACGCCGCGATGAGACCATAACACTAGTCGATTCTAAATCGGTGGATCTTGTTAATAGAAAAAATGCCAGCGAGGATCCTTACCTTCAAGGAACTAGGGCCCTGGTATGGTAGAAAATTTCTAGGCCGACCGTAAAGATTTTCCAGCAACTCTTTGGTTATATGATCTAACATCTAGCCATCATGCCGATTTCAAAACGCGTAGTTCTGGAGTGCTGGAAATATGGACCTGATAGTACTGGGCGCAGATGACTCGAGTTGTATGTGGGAGTGAGACGCATCTCTTGAATTGACCATTTTGTTATCGGCTGTCCATATGCTAACGCGCCACGACTTCCTTCTCAATCATAGCCAATTTTTATGCCATACCATGTGCGAAGTCCTTGTCCTCAGTTCAGAACCACTTGGTAAGTCCTGACTTTTGGGAGGGAGGATATAGTTCTGATTGTTACTGCATGACATTCAGTCTATCATCTAACAAACCTCGAAAGGGTCTATAGAGCTCTGCTCCTCAGTGCCTACTTCATTTGAACGATCGCCTTTTAGTGTACAGCGAAGGTCATCGCCAGGATGTTACGTCGACCATCAACCCTGACACTTTTGTCTGGAATAATGTCATGGTTAGTAAAGCTGCTTTCTTGAGATTTACATGTCCTATACTGGGAGTGCACTGTAGCCTAAGCTTATAGTTACTCGAAATGCGTAGGTGCCAGCCGTTTACTTGAGCGACAACTGGCCAATAAGAGTAAGTTTGCGATAGCTGACGGAGTCTTATAAGGCATCGAAAGGTCGCAAACCAACATATTTGCCTGTTTATATGCTATAGTACTCTTGCCTCAGCCAGGATGGTCATTATCTTGCGATAGCAGGGCGGCGTGGACTTGCCCATTACAACCTCCATTCTTGTCGTTGGAGGTTATTTGGCAACTGGCAACAGGAGCAATCATTCAGGTGCCAGGGTGGTCTAGCATGGTTCAAAAACATTTTGATTGTGGGCTGTGAGACGATCGAGGACCAGCGGTACGAGGTAGGTCACCATCGTTGATAACAGCGAGCGATGTCGTTCGTAACTATTTACTGTTGACTAAATGTGTTTCTTATAATGCACCATAGTTGCGGTTATATCAGCGCGAAAATAATCTGGATAATAACGATGTTGTTTTCACGGAGCAATTCGAGACGCGCATTGCCCATATTTCCGTATGGCGGTCGTCCCTTTTGGTCTACACGTCCAACAATACACTTTACTGTTACTCTCTTGGAAGTGGTAAGTCATATTGTTATACGGCTGTTCCTCTTTTGGGCCGGTTGCGCGTACTTCCTCGTGCAGCTATTGATCTTACTTTTTTTCAATATGGCATGGCAGCCAAACGCGTAGATTTGCAACTAGTCTGGAAGACTTCATTGCAGGATATTGTCGAATCACCCACGCTGCTAAAGTCTGTGTCTATCCTGACAGCCGAAGGCTCGGATGGTAACGATGCAACCCATATTACTTTGCTCGTTGACGGAAAGATTTATTTCCTTCGTCCAGAGTTCTTGGTAAGCAATCGTATCCCTGAATACGCCACTAAATTATATTTCGTGATATTTGTACTAACCCGCTTGGCCTGCTTAAATGATAGACGGACGGAAATGTGAGGTTGTCATTCAGGCAAATCACAGACAAGGTCGAATACTACTGGATTACACGATCTGCCCATGACGCCAACGACTTTTCTTTGTGGACATTTAATGGCAAGACGCTTAAGGTGAGTCATTGGCGGCTGGGCTTGACACCAGATTTGTTTGAGAGCGGCGTTTTGACGGACATATATTTTTGTGTATATATTATTGGCTTAGATGTGGTGGAATGTATTTGGACCAGGGGGTAGCGAGAGGAGCCTCGCCACGTTTGCCAAGCACAACTTTTTGGAGATGGATATCGAATTCTATCCGCTCGGTAAGATCTATCTCACCCTGCATAGGTTTAATGCTCATGGGTAATCACCCGTCTTTATCTAACCGTCGTTTCATGTGTGATATCGTATGTAGCTATTCTCCCTGAGCGAGGTATTGTTCTGGGACTGGAGCCAGAGATTGCAACTCACAAGCCCAAGTCACTTGCTATGTTCAAGATGGCAACCAAAGTATGAAGTATCATTATTCGTATCTCGATCCTATTTGCGTCCTGCCTACTTGCCTACTTACGACTTGTATTCTTTGTTCCTATATCTAGACCCATTTGTTCTTGCAGACGATTCTTCGACATGTGCTGACCCACAACATCGATGGAGAGTGGGAAGCGTACGAATTCGCAAAGCATTATCAGGACCTTGGATATTTTGGTCACGCTCTAGAGATACTGTTGCATAATGTTTTGGAAGATGAGGCAGACTCTGGAATCGGATTCGAAGAAGGTACTTATTTTACTATCGGATCAAAAAAAATATTACGGCTTCCATGATGCCAATGGCTTTTTTCAATTAAAGCTGACGCGTTGTATTTCTATCTCATTCTATTCCCACAGGCGCAGTTCTGCCCAGGGTTGTCAGCTTTTTACAGCAATTTCCCCATTATCTGGACGTGATTGTGTCCTGTGCCCGCAAGACTGAGGTCGCTCTCTGGGAATATCTTTTTTCTATCGTAGGCGCTCCCAAGGATTTGTTTGAGGTAGGTGAACATTGTCATATCAGCGAGACTGGATAGAAAATGTATCCCACACAAATTACGAGGCTGCTAATGTACGCGCGCTGTTTAACTTTGCTTTAATTGTAGCAATGTCTGGCCGCAGATCAACTCAAGACGGCAACGTCCTACCTGCTTATTTTACACACCCTCGAGCCGCTTCAGACGACCAGCCAGGACACTGTGCGTCTCCTGGAAAAGACTCTTCAGGCTCAGGACTTTGAGCTCTGCAAGGAGCTGGTGCGCTTCCTGAATTCAATCGACTGTAAGCTGGACGGAGAAGAGACCAAAAAATGTTCCCGCGATGCCTATTGACTGTTTTCACTAATACGTTTTATTGCCTTACGATCCTTAGCAACTGGAGCTACCCTCCAGCAGGCACTTTCAATGGTATCGGTAGCCAATTCGTAACCATCCCCGCTTGCGGAGTTTAGAAAAGGTACGACCGCTGGCGGAGAGAGGATTTGAAGCCCCTTGTTCTTCTGATGATGAGTTATTGTGTAAAAGGTTTGAAAGGCCTCAGTCGACTTTCTGAATCTCTTTGTTGAGGGGCCCTTGACCCTGGATCTGTCTATTTCCGAAAGTCAGACGAGAGCGCTCCTCCCTTCTTTTCTCTGGGTATTTCTCTTTGAGTCCCTTTGTACCCTATTCGGTGTTTATCTTTGTTCCGGTTCAATTTCAAAGTGCTGTAGCGCGTTGCTCCTTCCACTGGCTGGTGTCTTTATCTATAATTGAACTCTGGTCCTGATAAAGGAGCATAGATTAAACAGGCGACACATTCAAAGAGTCGACGTTATCTATCATTGAGCGTTTGATCAAAGGCCGGTCGCCACATCCCTTTTCAGCTGAGCGCTGGCACTTTGAATGGCCACGGCGAGATATAACTGACTGACTATGGGTGGATAGTGGGCCATGAGAATGGAGAACAATGAACGGGTTTGTGTCTAGCGATTGGTCGAGTACGGAGTGAATGGTGAAGGACGATTTGGACCTATGTCTCGTCAGAGAGGTGACAGACTGGCGCTGTGGCCTTATAGGAGAACAACTTTGAAACAGAACTGAAGAAGAACATGAACGCGGTCAGCGACAATTGCGCGTAGATCACGACATAGTAGAACAGTGCAGCTAACATGGCCATGGGCCTTATTCTGTGATTTATTTTTATTCGTTTTATTGGGTCGGATCGCATTCTACCTAGGACAACACGACGCGGATAAATTACAGACATGGTTTTAACGAGCATTAAAACAATAATTATGCACGTGTGAGAGAGCTGTATACGACGCATTTAATCTTCAATAGCCATGAGCTCATGTTTTCATAAGCTCCATCGTTTATTGCAAGTTATGTATTTTCAATATTTGAGCTGAGTCATGTTTGAGCATGCGGTCCTGGAGAGCATGTATAGGTTATGTCCGTACCTTTTGATGCAGGGTCTAATGTCCAGTACGTATGATGGGCAGATGCCGGGACTGTAGTCAAAGAGATCCTGCAAGGGTCTCAATGACGCGATGATCTGTCATGGGTACTCTACGTTGGTGGTGTGGGGGCTCACGTGGGAGGCAGATTGTTGTATAACGCGCGTGCGCATATTAGAACGCATATGTCTGCAAAATAAATGAGCACCGCAAATGTACTCGTGTTCTGTTTTCTTGCGATAGCCGACTTGGTACATGTGCAGTGCACTCGCAGGTGCTAGCGATCATCAAATAGAGGGATCCAGGGAGCGACGGCAAGAGCGACTGGGGCATTGCAAAAGTGAAGTTGGGATGGGGTACGGCCAAGGAGGATGGCACAGCGAGGCTGAAGAAACAGAGGAGAGGCAAGACCATGCACACGAAGGAAATGTCGAGGAGCAACTCACACGAGTGGCAGAGAGCACTTTGTGTGTTTGTATGTTTGTTTTATGGGAGCGAGCGAGAGATTATTTTTTGACTGACAAGAACCCCCAGGGTCATGAAGGGCGCGAGCGAGAGATGGGCAAGGAGTAAACAAAGAGGACAATGGCAACAGAAACAAATGATAAATGGGACGTTGACTGAGAATCGATTGCTGTATGAGATCAAACGAATCGCTGGTGTGCCAGCCAGTCGCACCGCACAAATCGAAAGAGTGGCCGTTATTTATTTACCTTGTGGGCCAATGGGCTGTCAGGCTGACAGGGCACCCCGCGTCCGGGTCTGTGTTTCATATTTAGCTTTTATCCGCCCATTCACACATTCATCACCTCGCATCCATTCCTCCACATCCGCCCCGGCTGAGCGGCCGATCGTTGACTCTCCCATCCCTCTCCCATTTCAAAACACCACACATTCAATCTCCCGTTGCACATGGGTGCATTTCTGTCTGCGAATCTGTGTCTCATCCCCATCCTAGTTCATCGTCCCGTGCCCCGTCTCGTGCTGATCAAACTCCTCGGTGCCTGAACGGCGAATAGACAGACACTTCTTTCTTCTATTTCATTTTCAGGAACGCATTTGCCGCCTTTTTTTTCAGCCAATTGGCCAATTGTATCAGTCGTGTTCGCATTTGTGGTTCTCCTCCTCCCCTCTCTCTCTCTGTCTCTCTCTCTCTCTCGTCTCCGTTGCCACCATAATTCCGACATCCTTTTCTTCCCTTCATCCCTCCTCTCGATCCTGATCCATTCCCATGGACACCACTTCGCCGTAGTCTTGCTCCGTACACACAGATACTCTCTTCACCTCATCTTCACTCCAGCTCATCCCACACCACTCTCAGGTACCGACATATCGACCCAATAACACGCAAGCTCAGGCCAAACACGACATTCACCCAATGACTAATATTCCTTTCTCCTTCCTTCCATTCTAGAAGTCACTCTCGATGCAGATGCACCAGCCTCAGCGGATAACCACTCGACTTTTGCATTCGACCTTGGACCAGTCTCCTCGATCAACCCCTATACCCGGCTCCCATGCCCAATACCATCATCTCCAGCACCACCTCCACCAGCACCACTCCGACAGCGAAATCAATTCTAAAGACCTGTTCCGCCACAGCCCAGACTTCACCTCCATGACAACCGACGACGACGTCTCGTCTTCCGCCAGCTTCCGCCAAAGACCGCGTAAGCTGAGTAAGGCGGGATCCATATCATCGCCTCTCAGCGGCCAATCCCCCTTTTCCACCCTCAAGAATGGCAGCTCAAACGCCCTCTCTGCCTTTTCCTTTCTCTCCTTGAGCGAAAAGAATAACACCACTCCCATCACAACCGACGTCAACGGAAAACCAGCATCACAGCTGCGCGTCCGTCATCTGGAACAGGACTCTTCTTATGCAGGATATTTGACAAAGTTCTCTTCCAGGACATTCTTCTCTCGCAAACAATGGAAGCGCCGGTACTTTATTCTGCATGAAAGATCCCTCTATTGCTTCAAATCTTCGGACCCACAGCATCCTTTGCTCGAGACTCTCATGCTTTCGCCCGAAGCGATTATATGCGTCACAGACATCTTTTCAGGAAAGCGATACTGTCTTCAAATCTCGTGCCCGGGAGAAAAGAGCTGGTATGTCCTCTCAGACACGGCCTCGGAAATGTCGGGTTGGCTCAAGGAACTCAAGAACACGGTGCAGCGAACCAGGAGTAACCAGCTTGATGGACGACCTGGAACACAGTACTCGGATTCATCAGAGATCTCAGATATGTCAGGGACATCTTTGGCCATGCGTGTCCCCTCAGTCCCCATTATCCCAAGCCAATACGAATTCATGACGCGCGAATCTAGATCTCTTCCTGGGACACTTTCGTCCTCACTACCCTCGCGCCAAAGTTATATCCAGCAATCCTCTTTTGCACCCCAACAACACCAGCATCTGGATCCCTACCAGGGACAGGTCACCAGTCTGAATCCGCCTCCCCGCCCCATCACTCCAAAGCCATCAACACCAACACCTGGACCAGGGCCGCAGCGTCTTCATGGAGCCCAACAGACACATCAATATGGAGCGTTATCACAGCAACCACCACAGCAGCCAGAAACACGGCGGAGAAGAAACAGCTCTCTCTCGAATGGCCAAACCGCTTCTGACTATGCCAGCTTTGGAACAGCTATGGAGCGTGCAGGAGTAATGGCAGAGACAGAGAGGGAGTCCCAGTCGCCATCATGGTCAATTCCGACAAAGGCAGAGAGGCCAGACACCAACTATGCAACGATTCCACGTAGCAAGCGCGAGTCTGTTATTTCAGCCATGTCTGGCGCATCCACCGTGTCCCCACCTCCCAGGAACCCGAGAACATCTATGCTGGTTGACCGGCCGGATAGCGCGATGTCGCTCCCTGCCCGCAGTTCACAGAGACAACCAGGGACATCCTTACGGCCCTTGAGCTCGGTTTCGTCACGACCTATAAGCCCAGGTCTGACGAGGACGAGTCCCAGGAACTCACTAGTCATCTCACCTCCCCCTCGGAGCATCCATCGACCTGCCAGTATGTCAATAAGGAATTCCACCCATATTCTCCCTCTTCCTCAAAATGCTACGGTAGGTATGCCGTCTCAGCGCTCTTCTCCAACCAACATTCTCAACTCCGATCCACCAACCTCGACTCTACCTGCTACACCCGAATCTGCCAGGAATCAAACCCACCACCGACCACTCTCTCGCATTACTAGTTTGAGGAATCAACGCGAGACAGGATCGAGTGCAGGAGAGAATATCATCAAAAGGAACAGCGTCGTCGGTAATGTCAGTATCAGCAACATTAACATCAAAAATGGCATTAACAGCAGCAGCAGCAACCACAGTGGCAGCAACGGTCATAGTAGGCAGATGTCACTCCCTATCCACACAATGTATATCTTGCCTGCTCCCCCTACGGGACAGGCGCCTACTCAACCCCCAGCGTCAGCCAGCTCCGGCTCTTCTCGACCGCTGATGCAGACACCCTCCGGATCCAACTCGGCACTGCGGCCGATCTCATCCGCTATGCACAATGTAGCGTCTCTAGGAGGGGGAGTTGCTCGGAGGCCATCTACTCATAAACGAGATTCGGCCATATCCACGAGATTATCGACGTTAATTTTGCCCCCCGAACCCAAGAAGGCTGTACCTCTTCCACCAAAAGGGTCCTTTCCTGCTCCACCAACGTCGGCTCTGCCCAAGAAACCAAATGGGGCAGGTGCTAAGAGCAAGCCGAAGGCTAAACGTGGACAAGGAGATGCACCGACTGGATTCGGTGCTATTCTTGAGGAAGAGGAGGAGGAGGATGACGATGACGATGACGATGGAGAGTATGTGTCACGTCTGCAGTTTGAGGAACTGGAGGCTGCTAGGGCAGCGGCGGAGCAGGGTCATGATCCGGACAGCAATGCGACAACTCCGACGACGGCAACGCGACCAGAGTACTATGCGACAAAAGAGAGCAAAGTGGTAGAATACATCTTCCCAAGCGAGTCATTCGCAGTGTAGACAGAAGTACTACATCGCTTGTGGGGGGTTTTTTTGTTTGTTTTGTTTTTATCTGGCCTTGTTCTTTGTTATGTAATTACTCTTCGTGCATTTCAACTGATACCATAATAAGAGTTTAGTTTGTGTTGAGGATGACGCTTTTGAATGGAGAGCTATTGATGGGAGCGAGATAGAGCCCATGTACATGAAAGGTTTCGGAGAGCTGTGTACCTTACCTTGTCAAGCCATAATAAAAATTGGTGGCAAAAGAATATATTCTCCTTGACATCTCGTTGCACAGGCACCGCCCTCAGCCACACCCACCACAAAATCGAAATCGTGTTGTACATTCGTGCCATCCACGCATCCACACATCCAACCACACACACACACTTCCTCGCACACACATACATAGACACCCCGATAAACGAGCAAGCAGCGAGAGAGTATATTATCATGTCTGGAATTTGCCGAAGTCGACTCGCAGAGGAACGAAAGCAATGGCGCAAGGATCACCCATTTGTACGTGCGTTTTCCTTTTGTTCTGAGATGCCGCGGCGAAGTCGCCGTCATTGTGTTTGTCTGCCGCATTAGGCAAGCAAATCAGGTCGGGTCTCGTTCTCCGTAGGACACCCGCGCATCATGGTGCACCTGGCTTGGATGTTTTGTTTTATGGCAGCCCACTCTCAGAGGATGTCGGTGAAGAATGGGCTGTCTGCATCTGTTTATTATTCTACTAATCGTTGTTTTTGTTCTGTCTGTCCTGCCTACTTATCCAGGGCTTTTATGCTAGGCCCGAGAAGAAAGCCGATGGCACTCTCGACCTTATGAACTGGCAAGTTGGAATTCCGGGGAAGCCCAATGTAAGAATCCCTTCTATCGGCATGGCTGACTGGGAAGCTGTCAGAGTTTTACCTCTCAGGGCAATTCATTTACAAGGACGCTACCATTTTTTATGCCTTATAGACGCCATGGGAGGGCGGTGTTTACAAACTTGTGCTTATCTTCCCCGACGGTAGGTTCTAGGTTCAGTCTCGGCCGAACACGTGGCCGATGCGAGTGTTGTAGATGCGATGCTAACGATCGTCGTTTTTTCCTGGCTACTAGACTATCCAAGCAAGCCCCCAAAATGTAGGAGGGTCCTCCTGCAGAGGAGGGCTTAACGAAATGTGATTTTTGAAAGGGATTGATGGCATGTGACAGAGTCGTAACAAGATGAACCCTGTTCTACATAAACTGCAACATAGGCAAATTTGTTCCGCCACTCTTCCACCCTAATGTGTATCCCTCCGGAACTGTGTGCCTCTCCATCTTGAACGAAGAAGAAGGCTGGAAGCCTGCAATTACAATCAAGCAGGTCAGTTTATAATTCTTGACATGCACCAACTGTGACCTGCGCCTACGGGTGTTATTTGGTGTATTGACTCAAAAGACCGACTTTCTTTTGTGCCGATAGATCTTGCTTGGTATTCAGGACTTGTTGAACGACCCGAATCCAGAGAGTCCTGCGCAATCGGAAGCCTATGTTATGTTCAAGTATGTGGAAGGGGTTTTCTTCGACGCGAGAGGGATTCGCGATATATGACCTAACAAATTGGTCTTGACTTTTTCTCTGAATTTTTTGTGCATCCGTGTAGGAAAGACAAGGTCAGCTACGAAAAGCGTGTGCGGCAGCAGGCAAAGGAGAATGCGCCATGATCAGACGCAAGCAAAAGGAAGACCCGGTTTTTTTTAAACAAGTCGTTTCCATATCCCAGATATTCCAAATACTACATACAATAAGAGTCAGTTCACGTCCACTATGAGAGTCAATGGATGTATGGATATGTATTGGCCATCAGGGCTGTAGGATGAAGAGTGAATATGGCGCATGAGTATATGGATGAGGCAAGGCGCATAAAAGGGCGTCTTAGTAGGCAGAGTATGTGAATGGTGCAGCTGAAATACCATCTGACTTTGACTTTTCGTTCAGGAAGAGTCAAAGTCTTTTGACCAGCCATGCTCATGGCATGAACGCACCGCATTGCAGCAGCGTGATAGGTCGCCTTACGTCGCATGGCTGGCTACTTTATGACCTGAGGTCACTGATGGATGCACGAGGCTATTTCATGCATGCGGCCGCCTGGTGGAATTGAGCTTTCAATGAAATACGGGCCAGCACATGCGCATGGATGGAGATGGATATGCCACACACGCTCACATTCATAGATGTGGATCGCTAAACAACGTTTTCCGACGCACATGAAATAATCGATTCACAGGCGCGTCCACGCGTCCACACGTCTACACGGATATAGTGTAATGTCCGCCGATTGTGTAAAAGAGCCGCTGACCTTGGCTGCCTTTTGTTTTTTCTCTTCCCTGCTCCTACTCCCTTTCTCATCGCCCCTCTCCTTCCTTCCTCAGACACCGTATCCTCATCGCCAGTGAACTGTTGGCCATCTTTTGACTTTCATTTGCGGGTGGGTGGCATTGACTTTCAATTTTATCCTTTTGACACGGATCTCTTCAGCTCTCCACTGCCATCGACAATGTCTTCATCTGATATTCTGTATTTCAACAACCTTTTGTCCTAACGCGCGATTGACCCTAGCAGAGCAGCCTATTTGCCACTCGCTGCTATCACAGCACCATCTTTTTTTTCATTTCCAGATCAAGTCTGTGGATATCGTGCATCTCCTCGACCCCACTTCGGTTTCTGGCGGGAATAAAAAAACAACAGAAGAAGACTGATTCTGGACTGTAGCTCAGAATCACCGTCAGGTCTGAATCCAACCAATCTCCTCCTCCTCCTCCTCACCGTCATCGCTTCTCTACCATCACTTTCGAAACGCGTGGCCTTTTTGTCGAACAAATCGTCTTGGTTTCTACTGAAAAATTGCAGGTTTCGCCTATACGCTCTAACGCAATATCTCCTTTTCGCTTGCAAGATTCAAGCTTTTTTTTTGAAAAAAAAAAAGTGTAAGTAGGTAGATATGCTCACATTGACTATACTTTCTGAACCATATCCTTCTAGAGGTAGCTGTAATATGTGTGACACGAACGAGTCTTGCTGTGCATCGTCGATTCTCATCGGACGGCAGTCGCCAAGCTCCCCGTTACCGACACCAACGTCCAGTGACGAGAGATATTACACAGTGGAGGAGTCCACTCCAGTTCAGCACCGAGAAAATGGCCGGTCTTGTGGATCCCCCAGAAGACTTCCTGGACACCAGCAAGTTCCCACCGACGATCTCTTGACTGAGGCTATTTGTAAGTAGTACGAGAGAGCTACACGGACCCAATGGTCCGGAACTGTTGCTCATGCGACAGCCAACGGGAATCCTAAAATGAGTAGATATCATACGTTGTTTCACGTCTGTTTCGCACGCACATCCTTCGTGTTATGCGCACGGTGCACAACAGCGACGCAGTAACACTTCTAATCAGCATGTGGGGATATTGACTCTTTGCACGAAATTTTAACGTGGAGCTCTCTTCATACATGCCCCATACATGGCAACCCTATCCGCTAGCAAGACTCAGCGTCGACAGTGCGGCTTCCGCTCCTGACGGGGGTCAGAATCGAACAAAGTCTACGGAATCGGTCCATATTTCATATAGGCATCCCCTGCATCGTGTCCGGAGCTTGGACAACATCGCAGAACAGAGCTCGAGAGAACGGGTTACTGGAGACATCGTCAGTCTTGAGCGGCAGCAGGACGCTTGCAAATCCCCTGATAGCGAATGGGGCCAAGACCAAGCGGGAGAAGAGAACCCCGAAAGAAGACAGAGAGGTGAACCGCAAGCTTGTATCTTTGTCGCAAGGTATGCATTATGCGGTATTTACTTCCGCATTAGTTTCGCAACATCACTTTAAGCACCACGCTTCGACCATTATGATCTCGAGCTGACCTAGTCCGAGAATTGTTCACTCTTTTATTATTGTTATGTATCGAATTAGCCTGGCGGCTTCGAGAACGGATGTTCAGCTAGTGGATTCAGTTACGGAGCACTTCAATAAGTGGGGTCCATTGCTCAACGTCAAGGTTTTGAAGGATTGGATGAATCGGCCATATTCCTTCGTACAGTTTGAGGTAACATTGGTCGCTGCCTTCAAGAAAGAGACTAAGTTTGAGGACTGACCTGCTGTTGGTTTTACTAATGCAGCCCATGGTACCTGTGCTCGATACTGAACAGCGTATCGAAGATGCTCAGAAGGCTATGGCTGAGGCACAGAATACGATCGTCGATGGCAGGCACATTCGCATCGAACAAGCACGCGTGAATCGTACGCTCTTTATCCTTAGATTCGGACGTACAACCACCGAACAGGTATGATCAGCCATAACGACTTGGACTTTTGTGCAAATAAAAAATGGTACCGACAATTGTGTTCAACGTCTTTATTTAGAATCTTCTTGACGTTCTCGAACAATACGGGCAGGTTGAGGACGTTTCCATCTTCAATGATCTGGGTCCTGCACGAAACAGGCGATACGCGTTTGCAAAGTTTGCTTATCGCGACGACGCGATCAGAGCCTTTATGGTGAGGCTTATTTAACGGACACACAGATGGGTAGGTCTTGATACGATATACTTACTAATTTTTTTGTGTATACTGCCAATAGTCTCTCCGAAGCATCTCTAAGTGGACGGTCGAGTGGGCGCCAAATCTATCAGATCAAAATCAAATCGACAGAGAGTCCATATTTGTGGGTCAACTAAATGCGGACCTAGCGACAGAGACTACTCTGCACGAACGATTCCAGGGCTACGGCAACATCCGCCATGTCCATCTGGTCAAGCGGAACAAGCCTGGAACGAGCCGGTCCATTGCCTTCGCCTTTATCGAGTTTGGCGATGAGCAATCTGCAAGAAGAGCTATTGAACATGAGGCAGGTCCATATTATTCCTAGCGCAGATGACGGTACTAAAATGAAACCGCAGGGAGAGGCATGCACCTAATGCGTGCCACAGCCATGATTGATTTGTTAACTCACCCTCCCGATCCCCCGGCTTTTACTGTCTATGCCTTTTCAGAACAACACTCAGTTTTTGGGAATGACAATTCGAGTTCAGCATCGAGAGGCGAGTGAGTACCGTCAGCAACGCCAAAATGCTGCGATCCAAGCAGCTCGCAATCTGGACATATCACACGCCATTTGCCCACCTCAGATAGGAATGCCCACTCCAGTTGTGAATACTCAAGAGTTCAGCGGAGGGTATCAGGACTACCAAGCACCGGGTTTTGGAAGATCTCCAATGTGCTACGCAACATACTATACATATCCAGCAACGACCATGCCTGTTGCTGGCCCTGGCTTTATTCCTCGACCTCGGCCAGTGGCGACGTATATCCAGCCAGGCAGTGTTCCCCGAGGGCCTGCTATAGATCATGACGCCTGTCAAGGGTATTACCATGGACCGACACGCTATAGCGGTCAAGCGAACCAGGAAGTACGCTCGGTTGTAGAACGATGCAAACGTGTGGGACCTGATTCATTTTTCCCATCCTGGATACTTTGACTGAGTTACAACAACATCTTTGTCTAGAGCGCATCCAGAGAGCGATATGATTCTGCTCAAGAATCAGTTTCAGGTAATCAACCACACACCAGAAGTATCCCTCTCATGCGTCATGCATGGCTGTGTAATGAATTTCGGACACTGACGCCCTGCCTGCTGGCACGGTTGACTGACTTGCAGGTCAGCAGGGTTATGACTACACGACGTATATTCAGACGCCAGAGGGATTGTATATCCCGCATGCTGTGCCTACGCGAATGTATATATATGGCCAGGCACCAACCATAGCAGCTGTGGTACCGGGGAGTCCCGTTGCTGCACCGGTCGCTGCGGCCGCCCAATCAACTCCGGCTGCGCCTCGGATCAATGCTGTGTGGTACAGCTCTCCTCGGCCCGCCGGAACCACGAACAAGGGAGCAGGACCGGAGTCCCCGAACCCGCATACACACTGTACTTTCCAAAGTCAGGCGCGACCGTCGGATGCGGGTTCTTCCTCTGCAGGATGTTCGCCTTCTGTTGATTTGCGAGGTCAACCCCGTAAATCTGCTTGAGCTTAGTGAAGTACGAGGATCATTGTGTCGGCTGCCGCATCCACGCATATGCTTCAAGTTGTCTCACGGACAACGTGCTAACAGTTGGCTTCAATTTGTGGATAACCTACAGTATGCTTGATTGCAAGGCCGTTAAGGGACTAATCGCGCACTGTATGCGCACAGCTCTGCCTTTGTTTGGCGGACTATATTGCTTTAAATCGCTCATGCTACACTCGTTAGCCAGTACTATGCTTAATTCATTTTTTATGCTTTTCATGCTCGCTTCATTTATATATTCTCCCGCCCGAGTATTGGAGTTCATTTACTCTTGGTATTGCAGAGATGGCAGCGATGTCAGATGAACAGCGATGTCCTTGTTCATACCATGTATTGAGTGCATACTTATGTCGGTTGACACCGTACTCGCGGCATTGTAGCAAGTGTGATAAGTTTGGCAAGAAACAAAAAGAATAACAGAACAAAATCCAGGCGCAAAAAATGCTTATTGTGATATATTTATATGATGCCGTGTCTGCCCGTTCGATGATGTCAACCGTCCTCAAAAAATCTGGATTCCATCGTTTCTATGCATTGACAATATCCCGGCCCCGCTTAATGGACAGATCGCCATGTTGGACTCCCTCCAAAAGCGAGACACCCTCCTTTTCCAAAAGCTGTTTCCTGACACCCTCTCTCTCCCACAGGATTCGGATGTTCTTGCCCTTGGTCGCCTTGATCTGGGGCTGCTCATTCAACAGCTCGACCATTTTGACAAGCGTCTCGTCGACTTGGTTCATCTCCTGAGGTGCGCGCAGACGGCGGGGCTGGAGCATGTGCTTCTTGTCCGTGACCTTGGCAGAGTTCATGTTAAGCTGGTGGTCCCGAAGGGAGTTGTGGAAGGAAAGTGCATCATTGTGGTGGGCGAATCCCTGGATGGCGACGAGTGGGTGCCAGTGGTCTGGGCGGACGTGCGCTGGGCGTCGGGTCTCGTCTGTGATCTGCTTGAGTGATTGTTTCTACAGAATGTCCACAAGAAGCGATGGTGAGCTAACAAATCGATGGCTTCCTTTTTTGCAACTTTGTTTCGCGCTTTTCGTCCTTTCGTCCTTTGGCGCTCTCTGTTTGTCGAGTTCTGCGCGCGTTAAATCCGTGTCGATCCTGTAATCGCACGCTTTCTCTTTATCTGCATAGATATCCAGCATGAATCTTGTCATTGGAGAGTTCAGTCCATACTGAGTCTCAGAGCACGGATAACGACAGGGAAACAAAGTCCATCTTGCGACCCATATGTGTGACACTGTTGTAGATTGCTCCGAGCGATTGCGCCTCCTCTTATACTCAGTTGTACACATTCTTGAGGTGGGAATGTCTGAAACAGCATTATATTCCTTGCATAGAGCGGCGTCATGGATTTGTTGCTTCAACCCTGGGGCGATATCCTTCCGCGAGATGACTGATCAGTTCTTCTGGAAGATGTTGTTACCTCAACCGAGTTCTTCAGTGAGATCAGGACCTGCGAAGTCTGGATATGACGAAAGAGGTAAACTGTGCTGGGAGAGGATGTCTTCGATGCGGCAGCCTTGGCTGCTCCTGCTACTGCTGATGCGGACATGCTTTCAAAGGATTTGCTATGGTGAATGAAGCTGTCATCGATGCGAGTAAAGTCCCGAGGTTTATCAGGGAACAGGGGGGAGTGACTGCCGACTTGGAAATGTGTAAACAATTTTTTTTTATGCTATTCCTTTGACTCTTTGCCCTCTTTTCCAGCAGCAACCATAAAATAACTTACCATGAGCAAAAGAAAGTCAACAGACAAGCGTGACCCAGAGGACGTTGAGATGGCTAGCCATGAGGAAGACAATGATGATTCGGGCTCGGATGGCGACATGGAGGTAAAGAGCTCTCCACCCTGGGAAGCGCTCAATACTACCATTTCACTGGCCTTTGGCCATACGCTGCACTGCACTCCGCTACTTTTAGCTTCGCCCGCCAGTACAGGCATGAGGAAAACGACAGTGTCTTATGTTTGCATTTGCTGTAAAATCTCCCCAACACCTAGGATATCATCAACGTCGATTTCGAGTTCTTTGATCCCAAGGATATTGATTTCCACGCCGTCAAGAACCTACTCAACCAATACTTTGCCAGCGATGCCATCCTTTTTGGCCTCTCTGAGCTTTCAGAGCTGATCGTTTCTCAGTCAAATGTGGGAACAACCATCAAAGTAAACGGCGTCGAATCCGATCCCTATTCCCTCCTTACTGTCCTGAATATGAACCAGCATCTCTACAATATCCACAAGGTCGCGAACGCAACAACCGAAGCTGGATCGGCCTCCTCAGCAACACCAGCAACACCAGCAACACCAAAACCAAGTCAGGCTATGACTCAGATTCGGGACTACGTGTTTACAAAGTCAAAACAGAACGAGAAGCTACATGCAAAACTAAAGGAACTGCTCAGTGCTGGATCCAAGAAAGAGGTCGGATTGATTCTTAGCGAGAGATTCATTAACATGCCTGTCGAAACAGCACCTCCTATGTGGAGGATGATGCTGGAAGAAGTCAAGTGGGCTATCGACGAGGTATGAAGATATATTATGGTCGAGCGATTCGGTGCATGGATATGGAGCTTTGTTTCTAACCTTCGATTTGCGGGTCAAATTCATTTGGGCTATCTAGGGGCTACCATTCAACTTTGAGTACTACCTGCTAATGTGCCCGACATACCACGAGGTTGCGCCTAAGGTGGATCTCGATGAAGATACGCCCAAGCCCGCGAAGAAAAAGACAAAAGTGGTACGTATGTGTGTTTATCCGACTGAACAAGGGACGGAAAGCGAAAGCACTTGGCAAACAATTCGGGAGGCACGTATTCTAATCCGAGAATCACACTATATTTTTCTATACAGACTGAACCGGCGACATTCTTCTTTCATCCCGAGGAAGAAATGCTCCAGCAGTATGCGGAATTCACGCAGGACTTCAAGTTGACAACACCGCCAACAGTGGCAGAGTCCAAGAATACGTTTGAAGACTATGGTATTGCGCCGGCTCGTCGCATGATGTTGATCCACAAGGATAAGATTCCAGAGGTTGTCCAGCTCATGACTAACAACTCTCAGTGGTAGTAGCACCACTTCACAGCATAATGGAGAGCGCCCTTAGACATAGATTCAACCCATTATTGTAGCGTACACGATATTTATTGTTCTCTATTTTACAAAAGACAAAGACGAACGCCGATGGCTTGAATGTATTCTCTGAGTTGCCGGGGGTTGAGAATATGCTACAGTGGGGGCAGTTGGAACTTTTGCTGCCTCGCCATCTTCCTCTGTTTCTTTTTCTGGGTTTTAGACAGTCCTGCAGGGACGAGGGACATTCTGACCTTGGTGGGGTCGACCGCCAATATGTCGTCATAGTCGTCATGGTCGTCATACATGTCTCGTGGTCGCGGTGAATACCGAACTGGCTCGGGAGAATACCGAGCTGGTTCGGGAGAAGCTGGTTCGGGAGAAGCAGGCCTCTTTCGCGGCACGACATCACGTGGACTATCCGCACTACGCTCTCCCGTCTCAACCTCCATCCTCTCAATGTCCTCAAGTCTCTCTAACTCTGCAGGTTCATCCTTCACATCGACTTCCGCAATCGCCATGCCTTCATCGGCCCCCTGTTCCATTTGACTGAGCCGGCTAAAAGAGCAAAAAAGATAACCATAGTCGTTAGTGCTCAGGCGACTTCCACGAGCCTCAAAAGTCCTTGAACAAATTAATTGCGGTTAAAAAGAAAAGCCGTTTACCTCTGGTTCTCCACAGACACCATTTCCGTAGCAGGCTCGATGTTTGACATCTGGTTTTCATCAGTGTCCTGTTCCACCTTGGTGGGCCAACTAAAAGAGCAAAGAAGATGGCCAGAGTTGTTAATACTCAAGTGACTTATATGGGCCTCAAAAATTCATCGGACAAACTAACATCTGACTGAAAAAAGATCATTACCCCTTGCTATCCACAGAAACCATTCTCTGTGCTGACTGTATCAGAAGGTCGCGTATGGCACGCCCAAGGCGCGCATCCAGCTCTGCTCCATGTCGACGGATTATTGTGTGTCCTGATAGTTGCAAAGGTCCCGTCACCTCCTCGTATGACACGTAGGAACTCTCTCTAAAACAACGAACATCCGAAGAATGGAAACAATGACAGAGAGAGCGAGACTGATATCAGTCTTTACTCTCAAACCAGGCACAACAATTTGCGACGCGTACTGTATTACATACCGAGATATCCAGTCAAGCTTCATACGCTGCCGGAACTTGCTGATGTCAAAGATAGTTCTCTCCGGGTACCAGTCGATCTCTGAACCCATCTTCGCAATGGCGCTGAAGCATCTACTGAGACGGGTCGTGAATATAAGGTAAACGGCATTTGACGTCTATCATTACAGGTTTATTAGCAGGGTGATGCGATGGGCGCAACGAAGTACATCAATCAAACGTCGAATCCCCATGTCCGCACCTTGTACGCCTCCTCAAGCTTATCGTGGTATAGCGGGCTTGTAGGCCATAGACCCTAGTGAGATTATGTACAATGAGTAAGTAATATTGACCAAGGAAGTACAGTTAGTTGACATAAAACAGATTTGCGCTAAAAAGATGCCAGTGTTCTACACGTACTCTTTGCTTTGCATCGTCGATTTCTGCTTCGCTGCGACAGCGCATAAGGAAATATCTCTCATTGGTCTGCTCCTTATCCTCGTGCGCGACTCCGCCCTCCAGGGATGAAGGAGGTTGCTCGGATGAGAAAGTTGGCTCTATATGATTTGCAGGCGCATTTGAAGAGGACCCGACTGCCCCTCGATATGGACTAGTTTCTGTGCTGGGCTGCTCTTTTTCCAGTTGTTCGTTTCCGAGCTCCATTGCAGTAGCGAAGAGATCCGAGAGTTGTGCGTTTGGTGCAGCACCAGATTCTGCCAGAGGAGATGAAGCGGCGGAGGCAGCCTTGATAGTTGAGGGGAAGGGAGGGGTAGAAGAAACATCAACAGTCGACAATAAAGAACCAATCCGCGGCACGTCACGTTCCTCGAAGCGAGCTGCAGCCGCAGAGGAGTCAATTTCGCGACCTGTTGCCAAGCTTGTCTCCGGTCTGCTCCTTGTCACGGATCTACCCCTCGTCTGCGAACTACCTCTCGCCGTGAGTCTTTCCATCGTCCCGGCCTCACTCCTTTCATTGCTCACTGAAGAACGTCGACCTGATGCCTTGGTCCTAGTCCTTGATACACTCCTAGACCTACTCCTTGAATGTCTCCAAGCTCTCTCTCGTGATCGAGATCGGTTTGAGGCAAACCTTCCTGTCGCTCTGCCCCATGGGCGCTCTCCTGATCGACTTCTCGACCTTTTCCTCGATTGACTGAGTGAATGGTTGAGAGACCTTGTGCGGGATCCAGAGCGGGACCTGGCGCGCCTTTGTGCAGGCCGATAGCGATCATGTTTTTGACGCACCACTGGTGCACCAGCACTCGAATCCAAAGGCGACCGTTCTCTCAAATATGGCTGTGTATTACCCACACGACTAACAGTAGTTGAGGATCGGCCACGGGTTGGGCCGCTTAACGTTCTAGAGCGTGTCGGTGAAGGTGCAGCCTGCAGGGGGTTGATATCCTTGGCTGCCCCTGTCATGGTCATAATGTCGATCCTGAGATCATTCCCGCTGGAGAGGCGACGTGAAGTCTCATAATTAGGCTGGTTTCTACCGTCCATGCCGATAATATCATTCTTTGGCAGAGAAGTCCTGCGTCGAGTAGTGCCTCCGATACTAATGATTTCATTCCGGAGATCCCAGCCCTGGGTGTGACTACGGCCGTGGCCGGTTTGGATATAGCCCTGACGCGTTCCGGGTGCAATGTTTTTGTCACCGGCGGTGGCTATCTCTGCGGCGCTCGAGGTAGAATTACCCTGGATCCGGAGGCATTCCTCATCATACAAGCCGTCGTCGTCGTCGGACCAAGATATGACGTCCATGTTGCTCTCATTATTCATGGAGGACTCTCGTCCTGCCGTGTTTGGTTATGACCGTTTGTTACAGCGCAGGCTGACTATGCTTTTGGCCGACTTGACCTGCAGCACCAGTTGTATCCAGCAGCGCCAGTTGAGTCCGGTGATCCAAGCAGAAAGCCACGTCCTTGTGTGCGTATTAATGTGAATAGGGTCTCGGAGCGATCTACTTTATACTTTGGAGTTATTGCTGGTGTTGCTGCCTTTACGATGCTGGGTGAAGATTAACAAAGGGGGTTTGGATGGTGAGCGCCACCCGAATTTTATTTTGTAGACATTGTTGATTTGAGTGATCATTGTTTTCTTCTCTTGCCTGTCATCGCTTACTTCGCCAACCCCCGCGCTTGCCATTGTCCGTTTCTCGACATCTCCCAACTGGATCTTCATAGACGCAAGCACACCGTCAAACTTATTGTCAGGGCAACACCAGCTCATCACGGAATTACACGTCGTTTCAAAGCAACACACATTAATTCACGGAACTCAACAGTGACGACTGACGACTCGCGAGCAAACATTGACGAGCACCAGACAAGAGACCGCCACCGATAGACATCATGCTACTTCTTCCGCCCTTTGCTCCTCTGCTCGACACTTCTGATGCCATCTCTACAGTCCTAGCCCAAACAAAGGACCTGTGTTCTGCTGATAGCTACAAGAATCAACCCGACCTCTTTGATGCATCGATAAACTCGACTCTGGTATCTGCACTCGATAAACACAAGCGACTTGATAGGGCAGCACTTTTGGAAGCCTCCTTCAAGCTAAAGCTCACCTCGATCCAGGTATATACACTCAAACGCGAGAGGAGCAAGATAGGGACTGAGGCAGAGAAGCAGTGCGATGGGCATGTCGATCGCCGAGGGAGTTTTTTTTATCAGAGGCACATGGGTCGCTCAAGGTGCTAATTCAACCTCTAAACGCACCTCCACCGCCGGATACCCGGATACGCGTAGGATGAGCTTGGGACTGACTTTGGCGGGCTCAAGGATACCATGTTCCGATGCCTGGATCTGTTGCTGAGATGTGCTGAGCTAGACCTAGTCGAGTCCACCACGCCGCTTAACTACATCGAGGAGGTGCTGGATTTTCAGACCGTCGAATTCAGCATGCATCTTCACGATTATCTTGAGTCGCGTGTCAAGCGTCTCACCGCGGTAAGGACAAATACCTGACTTGCCCTCTGCCTTTTTTTTTCTCTATCTGTGTGTCAATAATACGCTCTTGGCTGACCTCTTATCGCCACATTCATCTGCTAGAATATGAATCCTGCAAAGGGAAAAGGACTAACATTTCTTCGACTCTGTAACGAGCTTCTACGACGACTCTCGAAAACCAAGAACACAAAGTCCTGTGGGCGTATCTCGATGCTACTCTCGAGCATCTTCCCGATTACGGAGCGCTCCGGCGTCAATTTGAAGGGCGATTTTAACACGGACAATATCACTTTGATCGAGAGCGACGACATGACAGTCGTGCCCGATTTGACGCCACCCCACCCTCGAAAAGAGGATGAGACCCGCGTTCCGAGCGCCGAAAGCATGGATGTTGATGAAGGTGTGTTATTCCCGTTCCTCTTCATGGACACCTCCATGTTCCTGTACTTGCACCGTGAACTTACAGTCCAGAGTTCGCTGGTATTCAATAGACTCTAACGCAGCGCCAAAGGATGAAAAGAAGGCTGGCGACTCGATAAAGACAGAGCTTAACTTTTATGCTGAGTTCTGGGGTCTGCAAGCATTCTTTTGCAACCCTGCGACTTTGATCAACTCTCCAAAAAATATTGCCAAGTTTCAGCAAGGAATCGAGCATACGTTGGACAGGTTTGCTGCAGTGGAGGAAGGAAATCAGAAGGATCTTGGACAAGGAGCAGCTTTGCCAGAGTCTCCAGCTTCAACTTCAGAATCAGCCACGAACCACACGACAGAACAGCTTGCAAGGGTAGACTCGTCTACAAACACAAAGAGAAAGCATTCGCATATAGCCGACATGGTGCCAGAACCCACCACATACTTTCCCAAGTTCTTAACGAGTCCAAAGTTGCTGCAGCTCGAGGTATGGACAAACGTGCCTATTCTGTATACTAATTTTTGAAAAGCCTGATGGACCGTTAACACGAACTTTTGCATTGCTCGCTTTTAGATAGCTGATCCGTATTTCCGGAAACATATCCTTGTACAGTTTCTTATCGTCATTCAATATCTCGAAGGTCATAATGGGGGCGTAAAGGACGCCTATGCCAAGATTTCTACCCCGAACAGGGTGTTTCAACCCCAGTGGATCATGGAAGAGAAGGATCAGGAGTGGGTAGCATCCATCAAACCCAAGATTTTCAAAGAGCTGAAGGTTAGCGGGATTGAGAGCGGCGACAAAGACTTCGTCAAGACCGTGCAGGCTGTTTTGAGACACGAGGAGGCTTGGGTAAGTTGTCAAAGTTTGGAGGCCAAGGTTACAATGTTGACAAGGCTTGGATAACCTTTGACTGATATCATTTGCACGGCTCATTATAGATTCAATGGAAGGCTGAGAGTTGTCCAAGGTTTGAAAAGCCATCTATGTCTGAAGCGGACGTGGAGGAGACCCGCCTAAAACGCCAGAGACTCTCTGCATCACTGGCGCCGCTCAAACAGAAGCTCGGGTGCAGTGCTCTGACCGAACTTTGGAGACAGGTCGATGAGCAAATAGAAGAAGGTGCTGGGATTGGAAGCATCCGACTCCCACAGACGGTAGATGAATACTTGTCAGGGCTCCCGTTCGCAGCAAGGAGAGCACAGGCAATGAGGATACGCGAAGGCAAGCCCGCGTATACACAACAGGAGTTAAAGGAGTTGGAACAGGCTAGGCTATGGAGAGGTCTTCGGCTTGGATCCCGCCAATATCTTCATCTCTATGGAAAATTCGTGACAGATCCCAACTACTCGGTTGCCACTCTGACCGCAGACATCAAGGAGGATGAGCGTTGGGAGGAGGAGATTAAGAAAAATGGAGGCAAGGTGCCCAAGCCCAAGGTCGTGGAGAAACCTGCACCGGAGACTGCAGCCACAGAGGCTCCTGAAACGAATACAAGCCAGCCTGAAAATGCTGAGCAAGGCAACGAAGGCTCCAGCGAGGGAAGCAAGGATGAGGATGCGGACATGAGAGAAGCGGACGCGGAGTTTGAGAAGAAGCTGAACTCTGACGATAGTGCGGACAGAGACCGCCTGACAAGCGATATTGAGCGGGCAGAGAGCACAGCAGTAAGCCCCGCGGCTGGCGAAGCACTGTCTGAGATGTCTTCAACATCCTCGAAGACGACAGAGACGGACACCGAGCCCATTGTGATCTCCCTGACGAACAAGTGAACGTGTCCGCGCTCTTAATAAAAAATATATATCACGTGAGCGATATTGCCACCATTTTGTTGATTCCTTGGCCTTTTGCAATGCTACCGCCCGTTCCTCATTAACTCCTCCCCGGCTGCATGGAACTGTCACGGCAATGTCCTCGATTGAAAAGGTAAAAAGGACGCGTTAAAGCGTATTAGCAACATATGCTTCGTAGCAGTTTGAAATCTCTATACCAACCTCAGTATCCTCTGTGGACGCGCATTAACTGGGCACTTGTAGATATTGATCCGCGGTATACGCTCGTTCGAGTCCGACTCCGGGGAAGCAGCGACCATCACGTTCTTCTCTCCCCTCACACTCATCACAGGGCACAATGGTTCTGGAAAAACCACGATTATCGAATGTCTGAAATACGCCACTACGGGAGTTTTCCCTCCAGGCAGCAAAGGCGGTGCCTTTGTCAATGATCCCAAGGTATAATCTACATCCTTGCTCGATACGATGTGGGGCTTCAGCACAACCCCAATGTAACGCCAGGAACGTCCTGTTTTTCAATGCCATCTAGATGTCAGACAGCCCCAGCATTAAGGCGCAGGTACGACTTCGCTTTAAGAATGTCAACAATCAGACCATGAGTATTGTCCGCTCCTTGTCCGTCACAGTCAAGAAAAGCACCTACACTCAAAAGACCCTCGAGAACGTACTGGCGGCAGTCGACCCACAGACAGGAGAGCTTGCAACTATCAGCGCTAAATGTGCAGAGATAGACACCGATGTGCCCAACCACCTCGGGGTCTCCCAGGCGATTTTGGACAATGTTATCTTTTGCCATCAAGAAGATTCCAACTGGCCACTCTCAGAGCCAGCCATTCTGAAGAAACGGTTTGACGAAATCTTTGCCTCGACGAAGTAGGTCCCATCTACCATTTCGTGTATAACCAACTGCAGACTTTTTTTATTTTATTTTTTCGAGTGCAATATCACATGGCACTGATGGTATTTATGGCACTTCTTACATGCTGACATTAGATACACCAACGTCCTGGACTCTATCAAGGCCATCAGGAAAGAGAAGGCCCAAGACCTTAAAATCATGCACACCAGCCTTGAATTTATCCGGCGGAATAAGGAAAAGGCTGAGAAGGCAGGTGATCAGACATTAAAAAAAATGATTGATGTAAAAGTATTGAGGTAAGCAACCATACTCACTAAGTCGTCCGAAATTAGATCCGAGAATCTCTATCAAGGAACATGGAAGACACAGAGAGCAGCCAAAGGACGATTGAGAAGCTGGAGCTCGACATTGAGATTTGTGCAGACGAAGTCACTCGACTCATAGAAAAGACGAAAGAATTGCAGGAGATTGAAACCACTTTGAATACACTCTCTCATGAGCACAAGTCAATCCTTGTAAACATTCAGGAGCTGGAGGGGATGTTCACACTGTATTCACAATCAGATTTCGAATTGCACGAGATGCTCTTTAAGCACGAGCTCAGTCTGAAGACTGCTGACATGGAGAAGGCAAAGCATGAGGGATTGAAGCGAAAGGCCAGCAGTGCAGTCGCAAACCTGCAAACGTCTGTGAATACTAACCAGCAAAGCATCGGACAGCTCAAAGCTTTACTGGACTCGAACAAGAAAAAGCAAACCGATCGCGACAATCTCATAAGCGAACTTGCCACGTTGTACTCGTTCGATGGATTTAATTCTCTGCCTCTAGTAAACTCGGATGTCCCAAAATTCTTCAGCAAGATGGAGGTCCAACTTCAACAAAAATCGAGCGTGGTGGAACGAATCAAGCGAGAGAATTTGGTGAGAGAGCAAGAAGTTAGGTCGCGGCTTGCGGACAGGAAAGCCAAGATCGAATTGTCTTCCTCGGTTCAAGCAAAGAACGAAGCGGCTATTTCATCCGCCAAAGCGAAACTCTGGCAGCAAACCTCAGATCTGTCAAAGTATCAATCTACAGAAACAGATATCCAGTCCACTGAAAATCTTTTAGCGGAGCATGTACGTTGTAATTGTTCCGTTCACAATGTCGAAGTCTCGTCATGGGTCAGCTTCTCACAGCATCCACTCCTCGTGTTTTAGGAAAAGTCGCTTGCTTCACTGAAACCCAGCGACCTAGGACTTGAATCCATGGAATCAAAAAAGCGAGCCAAGATGGCCGACGTTGAGGCATTTGAAAATGAGCTCTCCATGATTGCCGACCAGAATGCAGCGCAAGTTAAAAATGCCGGACTACAAGCAAAACTGACGTTGCTGAAGAAGACGTACAATGACCGGTCGAATCAGATTGAGAGCGTGTAAGTACCTCTCCTATGTGGCCTTCAGAGTTCTAAAGGTTATGATCAGACTTTCTTACAATGTTGAATTATCGTAGCATGAGAGAGAATAAGGAAACTCTTTCGTCAATTTTGGGAGAAAATCCGCTCCCCGAACGGGTGGAAGCCCACATTGCACCTGTTTTGAAAGAACGGGAGACTGCTGCCGATAACAGCAAAGAGACGCTCGAGAAATGCAAAAGAGAGCAATCCAGCTACGATATCCGCATCGATGATATCAAGTTGCAGATTCAGAAGTTCGAGGCAACACTTGGAGGTATTTGACATTCCTAAATTCATGTATCGCGAACTTGAGGCTTCTTAAGGATGGTACTCACATAGCAAACTTGACTTGCTCTGCTGTCCCAGATTGTGAGAAACAAATTGCCGTCGAGTGTGGAACAAAGAGTCTTCTTGATCTTTTAGCGACAAAGGAAGAAGGAGTCACTGAGCTCCGCGAGTAAGTAGAGATGTAATAACAATGTGCCCCTTGCCACAAGCAACCTGACGGACTGACACTACCATATCATTGAAACTCTTGTCGGAAATGATAGGCAAGTCCAAGATATAAAGACAATGAGTACTATGTATGGGCGTTTTGTGACCATGGCTGAAAAGAAGCACGCCTGCCCTCTCTGCTCACGAGGTTTTGATCCGACGCTCGAGGCTCAGTTCACGGCCAAGGTAGAGTGCCCTTTATGGAATTTACGTCAGTATTTATATAATATTGTGGCCGTGAATGTGACTTCTATGGCTTTCGCACTGAACGCTGATATTGTTCCCTGTCTATATTTTCATCCCTAGCTTCGTAGATTGATGGAGAAGGCGGAAAATGACGACGAGCGGGAATTGGCTGCCATGGAGGCGAGTCTGGCTGCACTTCGGTCCCTAAAATATGTCTGGGACACAGCTGAGCGTCTGCGATCGACGGAGATTCCCGCCCTCAAAGCACAACTTGCAGAGCTGGAAGAGAGAAAGATCGCTGTGATGAGTGAGCTTGAAGCTGTGAGTACCAGATAAATGTGAATTGACCGATGTCATTGAAGAAGCGAAGTACAATCAATATGCATTACCTGTTAACTGATACTCTATAATTTTATTTATTTTTTTTGCTTCCGGCTTTGAATCTGCAGGCAAATATGGAGACAACAACCGTAGTCGAGGAGCTTGAGAATTTGCGCAAGTTGGTTGCTGTCGCCAAGAACATCAGCGAGCTGTGTAAGGAAAAGAGCAAGGAGAGCAAGGCGATCGAGGAACTCAAGACTGAACTTCTTTGCGCTGGTTCGACACACTCTACGGAACAACTTCAAGCAGAGTACAGCAAAGTGAAACAGAAGGTACAATCGGCGCGACAGGACTTGATGCTGCTAAATGAGAAGATAGCTCAATCAACAGCCGATATCCAGAGAGAAGAAGAGATCATCCGGTCTTTGCGGGAGAAGCACAGCCAGCTGCTGAACCAGCGTCAACTGCAGGCACAGGTCAGTGAGCAGGTTAGGGAGACCGAGGCAATGATTCAGAGCCTAGCAGTTGAGGTGGACCAACATCGGGCGGAAAGCTACAACGTCATGCCGGAATTGAATAGACTGAATGAAGAGTTACAGAAGGCCATGGCGGAGGGACAAGCAAAGGAAGCGAGTGCACAGCAAGACGCATCGGAGCTGAAGAATAACCTCGGCAAGGTCCAGATGTATACTAAAGACCTCGAGCGGTAAGTCTTGAAGTATACTCAATGCTCAAGGTTGTCCATATGCTATTGAGACCTAATGTCTGATACTAAAAGGACCTAACATTGTAAATCAAAGGGTAGATACTCAGATCACCATGACCGATCTTTCCAAACTGGAAGCTGCGACGGACAGATTCATCGAGGAAATTCGTGAGCATTACAAGGAGGTCAAAGCAGCGGAGAAGCAGATGCAAAGTTTGCAGGAGCAGTTGACCGAGTTCAAGGATCTTCAGCGCAACATCAATGATAACCTGCGTTATCGGCGTTACGTGGCCAAGGCTAAGGAGCTCGAGGACAAGATTGCGGAGTCGAGGTCGAAGAAGAATGGCGAAGCCAAGGAAGTGTATTCGCGCCAATTGAAACGTTTAAGCCAGCGCCAGTCAGATCTGACTACCGAGAAGGCAGGCTTGAAAGGAGAGCTTCGGCAGTTACAGGACCAGAGGCGACAGTATGAGGACGAATTGAGTGGGGAATACAAGGACGTCGTCCAAAAGTACCATGACTGTCTGATCGGGTACAAGGTAATACCCAGTGTGCAGTGGTTACTGGAGAGCATAAGCACATTTCTGACATCTGTTGACTGCATATTCCGTATTAGACAACGGAGCTGGCTTCACAGGATCTGGAGAAGTACATGAAAGCTCTTCAGAGCGCGATTGTCGAATATCATTCGATGAAGATGGAGGAGATCAATAAGTCGATCAAGGAGCTGTGGACTAATACTTACCGAGGCACAGGTGAATGACAGTTTGCAACGGATATGAATTCTGCAGGTGGCCAGCCTCAGGGTGGAGTAGTTAATGTTGCTGCTGCGTATCTAACATCAAACATAAAATGGGTCGTAATCACCACCGATATGTAGACATTGACACGATCGAGATCCGGTCAGACCAGGAGGGTCTGAGAGCGAATCAGACGTACAATTACAGGGTGGTGATGATCCAGCGAGGCCGAGCACTGGACATGCGTGGTCGCTGCAGCGCGGGTCAGAAAGTGCTAGCGTCAATCATTATCCGGTTGGCGTTGGCAGAGTCGTTCTCGCTCAACTGTGGCATTCTGGCGCTGGACGAACCGACGACCAACCTGGACGAGGCGAACGTGGCGCAGCTGGCCTACAGTCTTAGGACGTATGTTCATGAACGGACGAGCGTGATTGTATGGGGTGGACAATGTTTTAATCTCTCTCTCTCTCTCTCTCTCTCTCTCTCTCTCTCTCTCTCTCTCTCTCTATGTGTGTGTGTGTGTGCGTCCGTTGGTCGTCTTTTAGAATCATTGACAAGCACCGGCAACAGAGCAACTTTCAGCTTATTGTGATCACACATGACGAGGACTTTTTGAAGATGCTGAACCTGACGGAGTATGTGGACTGGTACTACCGAGTGCGGAAGAACGCTGAGTAAGTGTCAGACTCTGTGTTAATGGAGTTATGTGTGAATGACTGATACGTTGTGCTGACCAGTATACTGTAATCGTGGACAGGCAGTACAGCACGATCGACAGACTCCCGGTTACGGATGCATAGGTCTACAAATGGTATCAGATCGCGCCGCACCTCCTGGCCTGTTAATATATCTAGTCTATCTGGCCACCAGTAGACACAGACACAACCAAAAAAGAACTTCTGCAGTCTGCAACAACGGTGTAACCGCTTGTGTGGGGGCCGTTGATTGGTGTTGTGTGATGCCTCCTATTCTCTCACTGTTCGCACGATTCGTTGGCACATAATTATTTTTACGTTCCCTTCCACTCCAGCCCGTCCCCATTCTTAATCCCTTGCTCATTCAACCCTCCCCTCACCACTCCAAGCACTGTAACCTCACTTTGCAGCATGTTGCTCACACGACTGCAATGCACGCTGTCTTTGGCAGCAATGCTCTCTCTGATTGCCACCGTCAACGCCGCTATCCCTGGTGGTCAGTCAGAGACCGAGCACAGCAACTACGGCGACATGGGCAAGGCAAAGGAGTAAGTGCATGCCACCGAAATGTGCTCGAGGGGTTGGCATTTGCTTCTGACAAAGGCTCGCTATATAAGCATTGTCCTGTACCATGTCCACGAGGGGCCTGCATGCAATATTGTTTACTCTATAGAAAACAGCTGTTGGTTCCTTCTGTTCTTTGGGAAAACCGAACGTAAACTTTCCCTTGCTAACGTTTGGCAAAAATGAAAATAGGTTTGCGAAGGAGCATATGGGCGACAAGGGCAAGAATCTCACTGAAAAGGAAGAGCTCATGATGCTATTTTCTCTCCACGACAGCAACAAGGACGGGAAGCTGGATGGGATTGAGCTTCGTGCTGCCTTCAGCGACTTCAACCAAGGCGCACCAGACTCGACGCTTAGCCTCCAACAGATGCTGGATATGATTGATCATGTTATCGCCGAGGACGACACCGACAATGAGTACGTTACCCGTCGTTTTTCTTTGTGTAATATCTGGTAGAAAACAGCAGATATCAGCCACGCCCTTACCCCCCGTCTTCTGTGTGTGGGTGGGTATGGGTTGTTGGCCAGCAAGTGTGCTCGTCTTTGGTATTCACACCCACTTTCCGTCCTTTTTTATTTCCGTAGTGGCAAGATCTCCTGGGAAGAGTACTTGATCAGTCAAAAGTATCATGAGGGATAGATAGTAGAATGAAAGGACTGAGAAAGGGACAGAGGGTGCAAGACCAGAGCGGGAGGGTGTACTAAAAGAGTCGCCAGGTATCGACGGTCGTCAGATTGGATGGACATACATCGGATCATAGTGCGCTGAGCGGAAGGTTGTGGGCTACACCGATAGGCTGTAGGATAAGTAGCAACTGGCAATACATGCGGATATTCCGTTCGCTCAACCTCCCAATGAAAAATGTGCCACTGTTTGTTTGAGTTGTGTTTTTTTGCGCATAGTGCAAGGGTATCACATAGTCGTTGTCCTGGAGAACAGCTCGCCCTCACTGTTCTGAGAGCGGCCCGCCCTCTGTTTCTTCAGGTATGCAGGATGTTGCCTAAGGGATCATAGAGGGGCGTCACTTCGATTGTGGGCCTGCCTTTGCATCTATTAGGTGGGAGAGTTGAAGCCAGAAATGCCAGTATCTGTTTCAGTTAGGAAAGCTGGCTACCGGCAATGTCAGAACGGAAAAACTTGCGCAAAGCACTTGCTTTTTGAGGATCCGGTAGACGGGCCTGCAGACGATGCTGGTAGGGGACAGATCGCATTCGTACTGAACCAATGACCACAAAGTGCATTCACTCTTTTGCGGGGTAATGATCTGGACGGTGGAGACATCTCCACCGTGGCGGAATTGTTGGTGCATGTCCTCGCCCTGAAATTGTTCTTGCGTTTGCTGCTGCTGCTGCTGCTGCTGCTGTTGTTGTTGTTGTTGTGTCATTGGTTTCAAAAGGTCGGGTCTGATCCGCGTAAAAGAAATGCATTCAAGAAAAAATTAAAAGGTCGGAAACAACGTTGTTGAAATAGAGTAACCTCTGTCTTTGTAATGGATATGTTTCGGTACCCTTTGTAAATCAAAACAATGATGTTAAGGCTGAAATGCAAATCTGATTGGCGCATCAAAACGCGTCCAACAAAATAACGCGTTGTGAGACAAAGGCGTAGCTCGCATGAAAGACATCATCGCACACAGACAGACAGACATCATGCGCTGAAACGGCAAAAAAAAAAAAAAAAAAAAAAAAAAAAAAAAAGGTAGAGGTCGAGGTAGAGGGAGGAAAAAAAAAAAGGCTGCTGGGAACGATTGACAGCAGCAATGATATCATACGTGGTGCTGGTGTCATATTTATTGAGCGAAACCTTTAGAGAAAAAAAAGGCAAAAAATATAAACATCCGTTGCAGATTGAACACGAAACCTGGCGCCTATTGAAAGAGCTTCAAGAACCACAGTCATCCTCCATGCTCTTTTTTTTTTCTTCTTCTGCTACCTCCGCTTGTTCGCCATTAATCTTTGAGCGCATCGTCTTGTCCAACCACTCTACTCTTCTTCTCATCTCTCCCTCTCGCCACTTGGCTCCATTCCTCTTCCACTCTACTTCACACGTACTTTCATCGTAATTAATCACTCCAAAATGGCACAAAGCGCAGTTATCTTTCGACTGTTGAACGTCATCGTCTGTAAGTTCCTCTAGAGATGATTGACATGGTGCTCTGCCAATGCAGAAAATATGTCTCGCTCGCTAACAAACTAGGCTTTCTTGTCCATTTTACCAATGTCCCATAAAAGCCTTCTTGTTGATGTTGGGTGGTGTCGTCTTGTTCGTACACATCGGCTCATGGAACTCTGGCATTCTCGGAGTCTTCATCGTGTAAGTTCGTGCTGTCAGTCTCTCAGTCTTTGTTAGAGGTACATAAACAGGACACGACCTGTTTTGGAGCAACATGGGCACTGATCCTCATGCCATATATTTTTATACTGTTCTCGCATTGTATTAGTCTATTCGGACTTTTGACGTTCTTCCTCGAATTTGAGATTCCTGAATTCATTGTTTACAACATGGGCTTCATGTTCTCGATGCTCGGACGCGGCGTCTGTAAGTAACAAGTCAGGGTTTATCCTTTTATTTTTTATTTTTTTTTTATTCTCGACGCCGATTTCTCTTTCTAACAGACTATTCCTACCAATATCTTTCTTTTCAATGACACACACACACAAAAATATATATGACATTCATGTGTACATTTTACGCGTAGTTTATGTGGTGTAGGTGTCAACGTTATTTGCTATGTTTGAACACAATCGTCTCTTTGGACTATGGAGGCGCATGAAACTAAAATCAGCTGTCCCATTCTCTCCTTGTCCTTGTCCCTTGACCGAACTAGCATGGGTCTTCTCTGTCTTTCGTGGAAGTGGTACAACATTGTGATTGGAAGCGTCATCATGGGCGTTGGTCTCATGTACGTCGGCTTGCATTTCAAGGGTGCTAAACCCTCTCACTCCATGACTGCGGAGCCCACCGGCGCGGTCCGCTACGGAAATCCTCCAGAGCAAGGATTTGACCAGCCAAGCATGTCTCAGTCGTACCAGAACCCTGAACCTTACGACCCTGCCCGTCCTTAAAACGCACTAGTTCAAGGGGGACATCTCAGGACCCCCATATGGTGGTTTGTCATAATTCTTTTTTTTTTCTGATGTTTTTTTTTACAGTAATAACAATAATAATAAAACATAGTGCCGTATTTATTAATGTATGACAAAAGTCAAAGGGAATTACGACGAGGTAGTCTTCATGGCTTTTTTGATAATCTCTTCAGCCTCATCAAGATCTTCTGGCAACTGGATCATCTTGCGGTCAAAGTGCTCCTCAATGTCATTCATAACGCGCATGCTCCTGTCGTCGTGAATAAAGTTGACCGAGACACCGGTGCGTCCAAAACGACCGGTACGACCGATACGGTGGAGGTATGTCTCAGGGTCTGAATGGCCGCGCTGATCTGTAGGCATATCGTAGTTGACGACCATGTTGACGTTGGCAATATCAATACCACGCGCAATAACATTGGTGGTGATCAGCACCTTGGACTTTCCAGCACGGAAAGAATCAATGACTTCATCACGCTGGACCGCCTCCAACTTTCCGTGCAGCGACACAACCGCGTGATGCTTCTCCGACATCTTTTGCGCAATCTCATCCGCCGTGTCGCGTGTCTGAAGATATGAAAATATCAGAGCAAGAGAGAAAACATTTGTTAAAACAGGTCACGAGGATGTCCAACATAGCCCCCAACGTTCCTTCAAATACTCTATACGTACCCTGACAAAGATGATACTTTGACTGACAGTCAACAAAGAGTAGAGGCCCACAAGAATGTCGTACTTCCTGTTCTTGCTGTCTCTCGCCTGGGCGCGGCAATCGACGTAGAATTGCTTAATACCATCGACCGAGAGCTCCTCCGGCTTCAAAGTAATCTGGTTTGCACTCGGGGCAATCTCCTCTGCGAATCGGCGAACGCGGTCGGCCCAGGTGGCAGAGAACAGAACGACCTGGCAATCTTTGGGCAAAAATCTAGTGTGGAATTGTGTGTGTGTGTGTGTGTGTGTGATGAGTAAAGGTTGATGTGACTAAAAACAGCATAGACTGCCAGCAACCATTCATTGCAATAGCAGTCATTCAAGGATCACACACCTCTTCAGCTGACGGCTCTGATCGCCGAGGCCTTGCTGGTCCAGCATATTGTCAGCTTCATCCAGAACATAGAGTCGAATGTTCTTGGGATCAAGGACTCGTCGCTTGATGAGATCTGAAACGGTGCCTGGCGTACCAACAATGACATGCGAAGTCACCTTTGGAGGCAGGTTCTCGTCCTTAATAGCCTGGGCTGTCGTCACCTGCGTGAATTTGCCCATCTCCTGAATAACCTCCATTGTTTGGCGGGCCAGCTCGCGGGAGGGAGATAAGACCAAAGCCTACGAATAATTGACAACAAAAACAATTAGCCTGATGTGTCTGCAGCCGGCACTTCAACCCCTTTCAGATGCTGTTCTTCTAACCTGAGGGGCGTGCAGATCATAGTTGATACGACTCAAAATTGTGAGCGCAAACGCAGCAGTCTTTCCTGTTCCTGACTGGGATTGAGCAATCATGTTCCTCGGGCTAGCAATAAAATGAACCATACAGGGCATATATGGTGTTAGAAATATTGCAAACCACACTTCAGCAGCTCGCAGCTTGGAGCGAAGAGGAATTTAATCTAAAGTGCACATACGGGTTCTGAAGCAGCAAGGGCAAGGCGCGCTCTTGAATCTTTGAAGGCTTTGCAAACTTCATGTTGTAGATACCCTTGAGCAAATCCTCGTGGCTAGATAAATGGAAGGAGAATTAACGCGTCAGTGTGAAGTACAGCTGCATTTTTCCGCAGCAATTGAAGACAGATATTTGCCAGAGTCAGCTAAATGCCGTGATTAAAATGAGTGTGCCTTTAAACTTACAGCCCGAGATCTTCAAAGGATTTAGCTGAGTACAGGGGCGAGCTTGCGTCCGCTTGCTGGTCAGCGAGCTTCACCACGACACTGTAGGAGGACTCGAGCAGATCCGTCGCCCTCTCCTCTGCCGTCAGGACTTCTATTGGCGGTGGAATTAAATCGTACGACGGCCAGCTCGTTTGGTAAGCAGGACGGACAGCATGTATTTGTTTTTTTTTCCCGTCAGCTAGGGTAGAGCAACGTTACCTTCACCACCATCCACCCCGTCCGTAGTGTTCAGGCCCTCGAGCTTGGATGACAAAACTGTAAAGAAAACGACAAGAATTCAGGGACAGGTTCAGTATCAAAGCCACGACAGCTACGCACTCTGTCAGGGCAGACCTTCGCCGGTATTACTTACCATCCTCGGTGGGATAATCGTTAACTGTAGTGATTCATTAACCAGGGCGAGGGATAGTTGCATTAGGTTGCAGTGACAAAGTCGAATTCCGCATGTGAAATGACATTGGTTTGGGGGTGGTAAGAGAATGTGATTGTTAGCAAGCGGGTTGTCGAGGGAAGTGAGCTGTTGCCGCCTCAAGGCCAGCACAAGTACCTGGTGGTGCAGGGGCTGCCATGATGGATTGATTTTAGGGTTGGAGGGGTTGGAGGTTTGGAGGGTATCCAGGAAATGAAATATTTAAAGGAATGAAGGTGCTGTTGATTTTGAAGAATGCAAAGGAGCTTTGTTCATTCAATTCGTGTGTGGTAACCATTACTCAATAATTTGCATTCTCTTTGCAGTACGAATAAAAGCTGTCGAATGCTGATATTCACGAATACAAATTTGTGATAATAAAATAAATTCGAAAGATATGTGCTTTGCCTCCCTTGAGACAGTCACGGATTGAGGAAAGAGAGTTCCCCAAGCCACGAGTTTGTTTCTTTTTTTTTCTTTTCTTTTTTTTTATCTCCTTGGTAACATCCTTGGCTTCTTTCGCACTTTCTGATATTGGCATGGCTGCTATCCAACCTACCGACTCGCTCCAAGAGCACCGCGACTTGCAGGACCAGCAAGACCTGGCACAGCAGGAGCTACTTCAACACACAGAACAGACCAATCTTAACAAGGAGGATCATCTTGACAGCGAGGACAACGAAGACGATGATGACTTTGACAGTGATGATGGGAATATCGACCTGAACGACCTTGAGGACGAACTCAACGACTACGACGGCTGGGACAACGCTACTGGAGGTACGTGTCATCTTGCCTCACTGCTGCCACTGCCGTCTTCGTATCCTACCAATCCAGCACTTCAGAAATTAACTCGATCTATGCACAACGCATTTGAATGATTTCTAGATTTTACAAAGCAATATAACCGCCTCCGACAGCAGCTGCAACCCAACAAATCAACCAATCCCGTCGTCAGTGCACCGGCGTCTAACCGACCCCGTAAAGCACCCACTGCAGCAAAAAAGGCGGAGGCAGCACATCTTGAAGACGACGATTCAGTCATGGCCGGGGATCAGATCGAAGCCCTCAGCACAAAGTTCGAGGGCAGACTCCACCTAGGCGAACACAGTGTGACACCGTCAGTGGCCGAGAGCAAGTTGGGAAGCAAAAAGGCTGCGGGTGACAGGTAATAGTTTTGCATGTTGAGAGAAATATGGAACAGAACTATCAGACAGCGTTGCATAAATATCATGGATTTCTCAGGCACTGACACCGACCGGTCACCACCTTCCTTGCGTGCGACAATTAGGGCCAAAAACACTGACAAGTCCGACCGCGCAACCTCTGATCAGGTGCTGGATCCTCGCACGCGTATCATCTTGTTCAAGATGTTGAACCGAAATATTATTTATGAGGTCAACGGCTGTATCAGCACAGGAAAAGAGGTGAATATGGCACGCCAGTTTTGGGATGCGCAGGCATGCCGTGAAAGCTAGGTCTTAAGCTCTTTCTATGCCTCTTTATTATCAAGGCAAACGTATACCATGCTAGGACAGAGACAGGAGAACACCGTGCCATCAAGATTTACAAGACTTCAATCTTGGTCTTCAAAGACCGCGATCGCTACGTCTCAGGAGAGTACCGATTCCGTCATGGCTATAACAAGAGCAACCCTCGCAAGATGGTCAAGATCTGGGCTGAGAAGGAGATGAGGAATTTGAAGCGCATTTATCAGGCGGGTATCCCGTGTCCCGAGCCATTGGTTCTTCGCATGCATGTGCTCGTCATGGGATTTCTCGGCGACAAGAACGGTTGGGCATATCCTCGACTCAAGGACGCACAGATCGATGAGGACCGGTACCCAGCCTTATACTTTCAGCTAGTCAAGTACATGCGCATCATGTACCAGACGTGCCATCTTGTCCACGCAGATCTGAGCGAGTACAATATTTTGTATCACTCGCGCACCCTCTACATCATTGACGTCTCGCAGTCAGTAGAGCATGACCACCCTCACGCCTTTAACTTTTTACGAATGGATATCACGAACGTATCGGACTACTTCAGGAAGAAACGCGTTGCAGTCATGGGTCAAAAGGAACTCTTTGACTTTATCACAGACGTGGGTATTGAGATGACGGATGAGGCTATGGACAATGAACTCGAAAGAATCCAAAATAACCTCCCAGTGAATGAGACCCAGGCCGAGGCGGAGAAGCGCAAGGTCGACGATGCAGTTTTTGCTCAGTCGTACATTCCCCGCCACTTGCAGGAGGTCATTGATGTCGAGCGCGACGTGCGCAAAGTCCTGGAGGGCAACACTGAAGAGCTACTCTATACGAAGATGACGGGTATCAAGAATGTGGACGAGCGACCCAAAGTCGCATTGGCTGATGATGAAAGCAAGGCGAATACGCAGTCAAAATCTGGCGACGATGAAGCCAAGCCAACATCGAAGCCAAAGACTTTGAAAGTAAAGTCGAAACCGGCTACGGTAGCCCCGTCTGAGGTTACAAGCCAGGACATTGATACGGCAGAGCCGACAGGCGACCAGAGAGTGGTGACGCCAAAGAGCGGTAGAGAAGAAGGCCAAAGCGACGACAACGATGACGAGGAGGAAGGGGAAGAGCCAAGCGGGTCCGAGGACGAGGGTGACTCTGAGGCGAGCGACGATGAGTTCAGGCGGCAGGCCCGCGGCAAGCGCAACGAGGACAAGGACGCAAAGAAAGAGCGCAAGCTCAAGTCGAAGGAGGAGGCGCGCGAGAAGAGGAAGAACAAGATCCCAAAGGCGGACAAGAAGCGCAAGATCAAGTCGACATCGTCAAAGAAATAGTTGCAGAATAGATTGGGCTAAATGAAAAGTCACGTGTGTCTGTCATTTTTTCGCCGCTTCTTTTTTCTCTTCTCTTTTCTTATTTCTTCGGAAGTGATCAGATCATTCCTACTCTCCATTCCCGTCTCGCAACACAACAGCAAGAACGACAACCATGGACACCATCACCATCCCCACTGCATGCGACATGCACATTCACCTGCGCCAGGGCTCGCTCATGTCCATGGTCACACCTACTGTCGCAGACGGAGGCGTCTCGATCTGCTATGTCATGGTACGCCACCACCGTGCTTGACCACACAGTCGCGTTTGCTGTGAAGCTCTTTGCTGCCGAGTCCATCTCTCAATGCCTATCACAGAGATCGCTTTGTGCTGCAACTCACACTGTCTCCTCTGATTTTCTCGCTTTTCCTTGAGTAGCCCAACCTCCAGCCCACTATCTCCACAACTGAGATGGCGCTTGCCTACAGGTCTGAGCTCGAGCAGCTTGCACCAAAGGTCACTTTCCTCATGTCCCTCTATCTCAACCCCGCTCTGACTCCTGAAGAGATCAGGAAAGCCGCCAAGGCGGGCGTCCGCGGTAAGGCTAACCTCCATGTTGTGAGATGATGTCACTTTAATTGGGAGTAGACTTGTTTCTAGAAAATTCACTGATATTCAATGTCTTTCGATTCGCAGGAGTCAAGTCCTATCCCCGCGGTGTCACCACCAACAGTGAATCCGGCATTGAGAGCTACGACATTTACTACCCTGTCTTCAAGGCCATGGAGGAGGAAGGAATGGTCTTGAACCTCCACGGTGAAATCCCCAGCGATCCCGAAAAGGTAGATGAACTTGCATTAGGAGTCGTTTAGATGGCAATGCCTCTCAGCTACGTGTGTGTCGGTGTTGTTTGCTCACCCGACCCATTGTTATGATACCAATCACTATTTAGAACGTGTGCGTGATGAATGCCGAGGAAAAGTTCTTGAACCACCTCAAGGATATTCATTTGGCGTTCCCCAAGCTCAAGATCATCTTGGAACATGCTACTACCGAGGCAGCAGTCAACATGGTTAAGTCCCTGGGTGAGACTGTTGGCTGTACCATCACAGTGCATCACTTGCAGCTTATTGTCGATGACTGGGCTGGCAAGTGCCACAACTTTTGCAAGCCCGTGGCCAAGTACCCCAGCGACAGAGCTGCCCTTCGCAATGTGATCAAAGAAGGTATGCGTCTTTTGAGTTGCTGTGTTGGTAGTGTTGCTTTGCCCAAAAATGCTTCGCCCATGACGTGATTCTTGCGCGTTGCTGACTTTTATTCTATACATGCACACTTCCCGCGCACATTCACACGCGCCAATGTCCAAAACACACACCTATACACACACCTACACACAATCACACACTCTGACGATATTGCGCATCTTGTTTATCTTTCTGAAATCAAACACGCAATCGAATAACGTGAATACTTGACGGTACTCAGGTCACCCCCGTTTCTTCCTTGGCACGGACTCTGCACCTCATCCTTCCCATAAAAAAGAGGGTCCTGAGGCATGTGCGGGAGTGTTTACGACACCCTTGGTTCTGCCGTATCTGGCGACTATTCTGGAGTCGTTCGGCGCGCTGGACCGTCTGAAAGGCTTTGCATGTGATTTTGGGCGCCAATTTTATGAGGTCAAGGGCGAAAAGTGGGTTGGTCAGGTGACGCTGGTGCGGGAGTCGTGGAGCGCACCCAACAGCTACTCGTTTGGAGGAGCTGGCGTGGATGGTGAGCAGGGCGAGGTTGTCCCGTTTATGGCAGGCAAGTCCCTGGCATGGAAGATTGCGTCGATTGAATAAAGGGCGAGGTAGAGAAGCAGTGTGCTGAGGAGATGAGGAGGATGCCAATAAAGCTGAAAAGCAACGGAAGAGAGTGTGTCTGGGAGATATAGATACAAGATTGAAGTGAAATGAGCAAGAGGATATCACGAGTGGACTACATGCATGTAGCCTATTATATTGAAGTCATGATTATTCAAGAAATGACACCAAAGGTCGGGTGAGCAACTCTATGCCCACATGTCGCGATTAGGACAGTGGTGACACACGGGAATTTTCAGGGCTAAACTCTCTTTTCAAGGTTGCAGCGTGCTGCGGGGGTCGGAACGGGAGAAGGGTGTCCATGGCACTGGAAGACAGGGAGGAGGGGAGGTGCCTTGGTGGAGGCAGTGGTGCCAGCGTTGCCAGGGCGGGTCAGTGGCAGCAATGCATGGGCTGGCAGTGAGTAGATGTGAGGTAGATGTTCGGTCAGTCGGATGTGCTGCGGTACGAGGTGGTGGTACTGTACGCGAATAAAATCAGACACAGTTGAGTCAGGCATGCAGGACTGCAGGACGGGCTGCACTCGTGTCATTCGCACCACTGGTGGCGAATGCCCGTCTCTCCTGTTTCCTTTATCGCGCGATACGTGGCTTCTTTCTCCTCGGCTTTGCGTACTTGTTGTCTTTTCTTCTTCTTGTCCTTCCCTTCTTCGCCTTTGTCTCTTCTTCTCTTTCCTCTCTTCTCTCTCCTCTCTTCTCATCATTCTCTCATCCCTAATTATTTATTCATCTATTCATCAGCTCATGTCCATTCCCTCCATCCTCAGTAACACAGCTTCCAAACTATAAATTCACAATGTCCTCTGACTTTGCAGAGTTCCTCTTCAGCTTTGCCTGCAACAAGCTCGAGTCTTCGCCACAGCTCGACCTTCGCCAGCAGTTGCTCCACTCCAACCTTATCCGCCACATCCTCCTTGTCCATCACCAGCCATCCACCCCCTCTCCCCTATCGTCGTCCTCTGCCTCCTCCTCTGCAGAGGACCAGCCGCAGCTGCTTTCTTTGCCACCGCTGCCTCCTTCCCCCCCTCCTTCGCCCTCACCGCAGCACTTTGTCTATCCCTCTTCTCCGGCAACCTCATATGACCATTCCACCTTCCAGACCTTCCCTGCCCCGTCCCTCGTAGCCGCGATCCCCTCCCAAACCCCCTCGCACTGGAGCCCTTTCTCCTTTGACGACGAGCTTGATCGGATACGGCACAGTAATGGCCCCGATCAGATTCTGGTCCACGATTTGGATGTAGATATGGATGAAGAGTCGTCAGATCAAGACCTCTCCTCTTTGCCCCCATCCCTTTACATCAACGACCTCAATGGCAGCGACAACTCATACGACTACAGTCGCAGCTTCCGCCCCATCTATGTCGGACCCCAGCTGCCGGAGGAGGACGACGATTTGGACTATGACTACGAGTCCAGTCAGGCCCAAGAGGACTGGCTCGATGCCGTATTGGAGGATCTGATGGAGGAGGACGAGCACGATGATTCTTCTGTAGAATACGATTCGGAGGACGACATTGATTCGTTCGGGGACGATCAAGATATTGAGGTCACACGAGCATCAGCCGCGGTCGTCGTTGCGGTAGGGAGTACCAAGGGAGAGGGCGAGGATGTGGTTCTAACCCTCCCACAGGGAAGGCACCATCGCCTGTCGCAACCACATCGTACCCATTCGTCCTCTTCCGCACCCTGCTCGCCCCTTTCAACCCCAAGCCAAAAGCCCTTGGACTTTTCTCATCCCTATCACCAGTCTTATCTGCACCAGCCCTTTCCAAGCAATGAAAAAGGGTCAACAACAAACCCAACAATAACATCAACAAAAACAATAACAGCGACTGCTGCTGCTGCTGCTGTTGCTGCAACTGCAGCTTCAGCTACAACGACTGCAGCTGTGGAGACAACAGCAGCTACAGCATCTCGTTTGCTCTTGACCAAAGGGGTTGATCTTGACGAGTCAATGTATCCCCATAATCATCACGTCAGCCCACTAAAACAGCAGCAGATGCTGCAGCGGCAGCCCTACTACATTGACGATGCATATTATCGCACCTGCCCCCCCTGTTTGGGATTCCACTGCTCGTCCCGCTCATCCTCCCAGCGAGAGTACGCCCTTAGAGAGCAGCGGTTTGTGCAATTGAGGCAGGAGCTAGGCTCGACATTGATCCAGGAACAGGAGGGGGCCCACACAGCAGCCCCGCTCTTGCCTGAGCAGCAATCACTCGAAGACTCACTGCTTTTTCGATCGTCTGCCCTCTCTGGTCGACAATATCCGTACAGCCATTAGCCTAATTATAGTTTAAAGAAAATAAAAAAAAAAAAATGGCAAAACAAACATCCAGCAAATGTCGTTCTTGGGAGTAGCAGCAATGGTCTTGACTAGAGACGAATGAATCAAGCAAGGGTCGAATATGGGGTAGACAGGGTGACAGACGCTCCCTTCTTCTGCTGATACTCCCTCTCTCTCCTTGATGCATGTTTTCAGTATTTTATTGTTTCCAGTTTTCCTGCACTCCCCATCCCCCCCTACCCCCCGAGAAGCAGCACCCGCTCACAAGCAAGCCCTTGCATTGCAGGCGAAATGGTAATAAAAAAAAGAAATTGAACAGTCTACTTTAGGAAACGCGCTTTGATCTGACTCCTTTCGTATCCTTTTTTTTTTTTTTTACATG
>MU616594.1:0-53115 GCA_025201705.1 Dissophora ornata
TTTTCCTCAGCTTCCTTTTCCCTCCAAAAACCGTGATCAATCACCATTCGCTCATATGAACATCCTCTTTTTTTTTTCCTTTTTGGCTTCCCGCCAAATGACAAATAACACTTTTTTCATGCTCCTCGAGTGGTGGAGGGAGGCAAGGATTTTTGCATGAATGAAAGAAATGCTGCCGGGGGAAACATTTCTCATAAAGCAGCCTAGTCCCAAACTCCCCATTGTTTGCTGCATGCCAATTGTATCAAAGGCAAAATGCCTGAACAGAACAAGGAGCCATTGAAGAGCTGCCGCAAGGCAAGACTCGACTATGAGTTGCATGAAGGAAACAAGGTTGTGCCCCGTATGGGCAAGACCTATTAATGATCATCCCTCACAAAAGGAAAACAAAAAACCTGAGAGCAGAAGACTGCATCCTAGATTTAATGTCGACATTGCTATTGCTGCTGCTCAACGAGCATTGCGCAAAAGAATGGACAGGGACCGTGACAAAACGATGCGCTGGACTAGGAAGGATTAGATGGGTCCCAACACTGACCACGAGTTGATGGCTCATCATAGTCTTGTGCATATCTCTCCCATCTCTGCGGCGTACATGTGTAGCTCAACCCCAATGCACCGACCCTTTGTTTTTCGTCTCTCACGGTAATCAAATTTCTCAGTAATACAAAACACGACATGAGTCGTGCTGGCTTACTCGTATCGACGTGCATCACTGCTCTCGTCCAAAAGATGCACTCGTTCATCCTAAGGAAAAGAGGGAGAAGGAGGTTGCAAGATGTAATTAGCATGATGGGTCTCCTGCAAAAGATGAGAGTTGCAAGGGTATGCAAAACACCTCAATGGGCCAGACAATCTGTTGATCCCCTCTTTGCTTGCCGTTTTCGAGGGGAGGGTTGAGCACGTAGTATTAATTAACAGTGCTGGTGTTGGTAGTTGACGTTTCAGGGCAACAGAGACTCCAACAGAGTGATTATTGCTGACATGATTATCCAAAAACTCGGAGGTGTTCATTGTTTTTGGTACTTTTGCTGCACGCTTCCAGCGTAAGCAGCAGGCGCAGTTGGTGTGTGCGCAAAAAATGAAAGGTCCAACTGAATGATCCGAATCGTTGGGGAACTGCCTGTGCGAGTTGTTCCTGAGTAGTTGCGCTCTGAGGCTGCAGTGGCTGTTTTGGATAGAGCGGGAGCGGAATGGCTGTCGAGGAACTGGGGGTACGTGAAAGGACACAGAGCGATGTGTGTGCGAAAAAAGGATGGTGTGTGATGCGCATCATGCGGCAAGCGTGGGGATAAATCGGAGGTGAGAGAATGAGGGATGGTATACCTTCTGGTCCTCAACCTGCTTGCTTCCGCAGCAACCCATTTGCAAATGTTACTTGTAGTGAATAGAAAGACAGAAGGGGGTGGGATGGATGGTGGAGTAACGAAACGGAAGAGAGGTGAAGAAGCGAATGAATGCACTGATGGAGGCTCATGTAATCCAGACTACAGTCGCCCATTCCCCAAAAGGAAGGCTCACCCGCACGAGTAGCTGGGCTTGAAGATCCATCTCTTTCCCGCCGTTCTCAACCTCGCTCACTCAATTGACTCTACCGTATATCCTCCTTTTCACCTCGCAAAGGTTGCCCAGTGCTCACGAAGGCCAACAATGGGACCATGCTATTGCCATTGTCTATGCCCTGCTCTGCCTTGTACAAAGATTGGGCCACAAACCTGCTACTTTTGAGATCTAACCTCTTCATAATTGCTCTATCTTCTATGCACCTCAGTGATGCAATATACTCATATCGCGTTTCATGCAGACCGCTCATGTCCGCAGAGGAGTCGAGAATGCTCGACTTCGCTCACATCTTTCCTCCCATATTTGCATCCCACTTTCGTGTCCAGAACGCTTCGTTATAGTTGTACCCTGACTGCACAAACGAAGCCCCAAGCGGCACAACAGAGGGTCGCTCCAGCTGTCGTTTGGCTATGTTAGTGCTAAACAACATAGTACAAGCTATATTTTCTTCGTTCCCCTTCCCTCCTAGGAAGTTTCCAGGTTAGTGGCGACCAGATGCTACACGCTCTGACCATTCCCACAAACCCGAGTCAGTCGCGTTCGCCGTTTGCCGCTCGCAGAAGTGCGACAGTTTTCATCTCACGTGACACTATATCACTCTCTTTAATTCGCTCTGCAGAAAACTTCGACACTCAAAATCGCACAACATGGAACAGATTCAGACAGGGACAACCGACATTTCCGATCACTCCTCAGACATGACGGTTCCTGAAGAATCGACTACGGGCCATGAGGGCCAAGCTGCGACTATAGCTCAAGACACTTCAACCTCCAGTTCTTCAGCTGTGGCCTCAGGAGAAGCAGAGACGTCTGCAGAAGCAGATCAGACAGCGGCAGTCGTTCACCTGGGCTCCAAGAGACACAAGGAGTCGAAGCACGGTCATTATGGAGGCGAACAGCAAGCCAAGAAGCAAAAGAAGCGTCTGGATCTTGTCGATATGGGCGAAGACCTGAAGAATGCACAGTATTATTTTGAAAATGGCAAGTCAATCTTGGGTTTTGTGCGATATTCACGAATACACATCCCTTTCTGTTGTCCGGAGCTGCTTAGAATCTGAAGTCAAGATTGCCGTGCTAACGATGACCGAAATGTTTTTTCCTTTCAACTGCAGAACTTCGCAAAATCAAGCCATACTTTTTCAAGTACCAGACATTTGCCAAGGGAAGATGGCTAGGTCGAAAGGTCATTGATGTTTTCAACACTGAGTTTCGGGATAGAGACAACACTTTCTATGTAATTGTCGCAATACATGATGTAGTTTTTGGTCCGCAATTGCACCTTGTCTAGATGAACTAGATTCTGACGAGTATGCATTTCTCTTCAGGAACGAGCTATTAGAGATGGGCGTGTCAAGATTAATGGGGAAACTGTTTCTAAGGACTACATTATCAAAAATAGCGATATTGTTGCTCACGATATTCATCGCCACGAACCCCCAGTTGCCAATCTACCCGTCAAAGTAGTGCGACAGGACGATGGTGTTATCATTGTGGACAAGCCCAGTAGTATACCCGTTCACCCAAGTGGGCGATTCCGACACAATACTGTACTGCATATCTTAATGAAAGAGCAAGGCTACAAGGATCTTTATCGTAAGTCTAGGATCAAGTAATAGCGGCCGATGGACATATTTGTAATACACGAGAACTCATTCTTTTGCATTGCATTGGTTTAGCTGTCAATCGCTTGGATCGTCTCACTTCAGGACTGATGATTATTGCCCTCACCGTGAAGAAGGCCCGCGAGTTTGAGCTACTGATGCAACGATGCGAGATCAAGAAAGAATACATTTGCAAGGTCACCGGGAAATTTCCAAGGTAAGCACATCATCTCTGGAGCAGCAACGGATCGAACAAAACAACGCCTCCTGTAAGCGTTGATGACTCATGCATCACCCTTACACCGAAACGTCTTCGATCCTAGTGGAATAACGGAGTGTCACGAACCGATCCATGTCGCATCGTTCAAATTGACCTTGAACACAGTCCATCCCGACGGCAAGGCTTGCTCGACCATCTTTGAGCTCCTGCGATATGATCCTGAGTCCGACACATCTATTGTACTTGCCCGACCCATTACTGGCAGAACTCATCAGATCCGTGTTCACCTCCAATGGCTTGGCTATCCAATCACCAATGATCCTTTATACCACGATAGAAACATCTGGGGACAACTCAACGGTCGTGGAGGTATTACAGAGGAAGCGGAAAAGGATCTGGTAAAGAAATTACTAGAGCGAGGAGAAATGGAAGACGAGTTTGATTACGCGTTAGCGGCCTCGAATGTTGATCTAGTTCAGATTGAGAGCACTCCCAGTCACCCACAGCCAGAGTTCTGTAAGATATGCGAACTGCCCTCAAGAGCGGACCCGGAGCCGGAAAAGAGGGTCATGTATTTGCATGCATGGAAGTATCAGGCGAATGACTGGTCATTTGAGACAGAGCTACCAGACTGGGCTAAAGAGGGTCTTCCAGCCGGTGCTGAATCAATGACAGAGCTGACAGTGTCAGAGCCAGCAACTGTTGATAGAGCATAATATCCTAGTGCCGACTCTCATCAATGAATATGTACAGTACAGTTTGCTCCGCTTATCACTATTTGTCCTTCTATACACCATATCAAACATCAAGAAAACAGTTTTGTTTTGGGAAGGCATTTTTATTCGTATTGCTGTCTACACGATACTATAGACTATACTTTCGCACTTACCTTGTGAGGGTCTACCGTGAGCTTCAACTTGGCGCACGCAGTGCTTTTCATTTGTGTGTAGTTTTCTTTTGATCAACAGTTAAAACTGAGCAAGGTAACGATTTGGTTGTAGACAGAACTCGCACAAATGGCATGATTTCTCGTTGTTGCAAAACAAATACAGAGATTACAGGGGCAAGACGCGAACCTTTTTACGGGAGATCGGCTAACTCTGCCTTTTTCTGTACACTCGTAAATGAAATGCGAACAATAAAAAACGAGAAAACATTACTACTAATGCTGTTTTTACATGCGAGAGGACTCCTTTTTCAGGAGTCTTCCCAGCATGATGGGGTTCGTCTACATCGTTGGTTGGGTAAGAACCGAATTGAGCCGATGAAGAGTTTATTATAAAAATAAAACGTTCACTCTTTTTGTGGTGATTTTTCCCAAGCGTCTGAGATCAGAGGCTGGAGCGAATTTACTCGTCGCAGACCTGGGTCTCGAGACCCTTGAAGGAGGTGACGGGAACGTACGAGACGTAGGTGTACAACTTCTCCTTGGCCTCCTCATCGTCGTTACGCTTGCGGGACAAGCGGACGCGGATGCGGTGCTGGACGGTCTTGACACCCTTGGACCAGATCTGCTTGTTCAAGCTGGGGTCGACACGGACATCAGAGGTACCCATGGTCTTCTGGGCGAAAGCCTTGATGGCCTTGATGGCGTGAGGAGCACGCTTCTTGAAGGACCTGTTAAGCACAAAGAGAAAATACGCAAGGAGACATGGTGAATACGTATTGGTCAGGACGTAATCTTTGATATCAAATCCTGGGATAAGACGCCACGCTAACTGTCGTTGACACTGTGCTGGGCCATTCACCAGTATTTGCCGCATTCCGATGACCTCTCTGTTTCCTGTCCCGCAACTGAATAAGTGCCGCTGCTCCTTTAGGCCGTATTGTTTTGAATGTCGGTCCATCATTCCACATAGGAATATCCACTGCATTCGAGGGCCTCCTCCTCTTCCTTCAATTAATACTGCGGAGGCTTTATTAACGGCTCCTGTTCCTGTATCCTTTTACAGCTAATCCTGAGGGTCAGTTTTACAGGTAGATGAGATTATTTACCTGCCGTGGACGTGCTTGTGCAAGTGAATGGTGTACTCACGAGCGACAACGTCGTGGATGGTAGAACGCTTGGTACCCTTGGATTCCTTGGCCATTTCTATAGTTTAAATCAATCAGATGAAACATTGTTGATGAGTATTTGTTGATCAAGACGCGCTCTTGTATCCTGGTGTCCAATCGACTATCCGATATTTTTTTTTTGCTGTTGTTGGCGCTGTCAAGCTGCCTCCGAGTTTGAACTGCAACGAGCAATAGAATCACAACTCCATTAGGCTGATTTCGATGACAATTTGTTGAGCTGGGACCAAGCGCCAGTTAAAGAGAGGATCCAGTATCGCCTTGTCCACATCGTTTGTTACATAAATGGATGGATGGATGAATAGTTCTCTATCTCCAGAATCATGCCGATGGATGACGGTCAATTAATTCATACTTGTAGAAAATGCTTTGCGATAGAGAAGGAACCCACCCATTGACCCGCTCCCTGTGTGCTCAAATACCGACATCACAAATCCGTGCTTAATTCAATTAAGGGGTCGGCCGAGATCAGAGCATTATGACTCACGTGATTACACTCAACAATTAGAAGGGTGTCCGGTTCACGTCCATAATTTCCCCGCTGTGCCAGAACAAAAACATGCTCCGAGGAAGGTTCACCTGCGACATCATATACTTAATCTCCTCCAACGTCGTCGTCGGCTCCACTTCAAATTCGCAGAGAAAAGAGCTGTCGTCGTCCTTGCCGTAGAGGGCCTTGAGTTTAATCTTCGTTGTTTTCAAAGAAAGCGAGATAGAAGATGTAAGGAATGAGGATGCTGTGGAGCAACGCAGGGTAAAGCGCGATGTATCAAGGCAGTGATGCTAGACTTTTGATGTGGAGGGAGTGCAGCAAGTAATACCCTTTTATTTGAGGCTTCTCACTCGTAAACCACACTGAGAGGAGGGTGGTTTCCACATTCCCACGGGCCAAAGCGCATCATCTCCTCAGTTGACTCCGTCAACCTTCAGCGCCATGCGCTTCGGACGTAAAAAAAAATACGAAGCAAGATCGTGGTGTATTACACGGCACGCGGCAGTGCTAGCCTTTTCACAACATGCAACAAACAAGATTCGATGCAATGCTAATCCATATCAAGACAAATTCAGACGACTCCGTGTCACCAGCTCTGGTGGTTCTCCCTTCGGCCATGATCTACGAGGTCCTGGAGGTGGTCGGGCAGGTTTGGAGCGTTCACCCTTCCGAGCGCAGCTTGAGCTACTGGGGCGGAAAACTTAGCAGCCGTGACACACTGGATAGACTTGGAATTGGGGGTGGGTCCGCTCTCTTCCTGAACCACGTTGGCGATGACAGCTTCAGTGGTGGGTTTTATGCTTTTTGTGTTATGCGAACAAGGAAAAAAAACGGTTACATCAAGTAGACGCTCCTTCGTGTTGTGTAACACGATATTCAAGAATTAGCCTCCGTCCTTTCTAAGAATCAGTTTTGCAATTTTTTTTTTTTTTTTTTTGTTTAGAGGCCAGTTTGGACGCAACTGACAGCCAAAACAACGAGGAGCAATCCACTTTCATTCATGAACTACCTCGAGGCACTCAGCAGAACTTCTTGTAGAGGGCTACTCGAAGATAAGTCCCGAATATGGGGATTCTAGCGCATCAGTAAAAAGCGCAATCTCCGGTCGAAAGGACACGGCTCCTCAGCAACAGATGCAACAATGGCAGACACAGTTCCTTCTGCTACAGTCACAGCGACCCCAACAACGGCCAATGATGCAACAGCAGCAACAAAAGCAGCAACACGAGTAGTACGTTCAGTATCTGCAATGTCAAAAACAGCTCCAGCAACATCCTCACCAACAGTATCAGCGCCAGCACCAGCCTCAGTACCAGTAGCAATGTCAGCAGCAGCAGCAGCATCCATCACAAGTAAGCACGAACCACATAAAATCACATGGAATGCAATCAGTTTAAACTACATTTCTTATTTGACCATATTACTTTCCGCCAATAGCACAATCATACGCTCCCCTTGGTATCTGCTGTCCCTCTCCACTATGAGCATTACACCCCAAAGCATGCCTGTCCTTAGCTCGTCGTCTTTGATGGAACTCGTATCCATGCCCCGAGAGGTTGCCACCTCGCCCTCGCCTGAGTCTGCAATTGACTTTTCGTCATGACGCTCGACCACTCGAAGAACCATGACTGGAGGACGCAGTTCATTCGCCAATGCCCGTATTACTTTGACTTGGGGCCCACATAGGGAAGGTCCTGGGGCTAGCTTAGCAACTTGGACGATCCGTGTATCATCGATGAACGTGACAACAATTGCTAGCGAGGCGAGGATGGAGATGGAGATGAGGAAGGCGAAGAGGCGGAGGCTGAGGATGACTTTGAGGAGGAATTTTTGGGTGCGGAAGAAAAGGAAGAGGAAGAAGAGAAGGCAGCGCAAGAAGACATTAAGACAACAAGCTCACGGCCAAAACGAGCTGCAACCACGAATAAAACGAGATCTGAAACTATGGGGAAACAGGAGGAGACTAAACGGATACTTGCTAATCAAGAGAGCAAAGATGCCAGACTGGCTGGTGGACGCAGGTATACATTGAAAATCGCTGAAATAGAGGCAGACAAGGAACTAGCAATCCGGAAAGAGGAACTGAAGGTTGAAGCGGAGAGATATTTGCGTGATTTGGTGATGAGGCGCTTCGAGCTGGAAGCGCAATTAAAACTTGGAGAGGTTCAGAGCGAGAGACTCAGAATCCAAATGGTCCCAGAAATAACAGAATTGCCTGACTGTGATGTGATGTTCTCTTTAATGAAGATTCAATGTTGCCCTAATTGTTTCCCGCCTCTCATCACCGAGCTGCCACTGTACTCTTTCATATCGCGCCTGCTCAAGAGAAGACAGTAATGCAGGATCGATAGGGTCCGCACAATCCTCAACACCATCCCTGTCATGGTCGTCTCCGTTCTCATCGTCTTCATCGCCCCTGTCTCGCCGCGTCTGGAGTTGAAGAATATTATGTAGCACAACACAAGCTATTATCATTTGGTTTACCCGTCGCATTGCACAGTGCACTATTAATATCGACTCGCAAGATTTCGAGGCATTTGAAGCGCCCCTTTTGAAGACCAAATACATGCTCAATCTTGACCCGAGATGAGGATAGGCGTACGTTAAATTGCTTCTGGTTCTGCGATAGATCCTTTCTCTCGTATGGTGTGATGATAGTAGGTGTTAATGTATATGTTGGATCTCCAAGGATGTACTCCTGACCCGAAAAAAACGCTCCTTTTGCCAATACAACGGAGTGTCCTTGTAGGCGACCGAATCGTGACTGATACCAACATAGCCCGTGTAGAAGAGAGTGAAAGCAACTCGATGATCGCAGACCCTAGTAGCTCCAATAGCGAAGTTATGCTTTCTTTTAGCGCAAGAGTCTCTCTCAAAGGATGGCCCACGGAAGATAAGGATCATGGATCCATCGAAGGCTCCAATGACACCAGGAAAGTTGCCCTTACCTAACCGTTGCTTGATTACATATTCCTCATGAGGACCAAGCCGTTTGATATAGGTAGTAATGTGGGCACACAAGGCGTTTGCACATCGCTTAGTAAACCGCACAACTAAGCCAATGAAAACACCAAGAGACTGAAATAAAGTATACGAAGATAGGGACCCATTATGCGGCAGTCGATGAGAGCAACCTTGAGCTGGATAGTAACGGGAGTCTGTGGCCGTCTACCGCATCTGTGAAATACAAGATGGTCTTACATAATGTTGATGATAAAGTTGAATTGCTCAACAGCTGCGCGAAATGCATCGTAGAAAAACTCCACGTTCTCACCTGAGAGTATATGATCCCGATAGACTGTAGAGACCCCTGGGTTACGTCAGAATGGAATAATGTATCGTTTTGTAGCGAGAAGACGATGGGTTTTGATAGTGTTTACAAGGGCGGTGAGAACAGGAGGAGAGAGTAGAATGCCACTGCAGTAAAGGAAAAGCTGCTGAAAGATCATTGCGTGAATGATGTGCAAAGATACAAAGCTTTTTGGCGTAGGGATTTTTTTGGATCAAAATTCATGGTGATGTTTCTTTGTCCTCACCATGGCACCCCTATTCTATGGCCTGAAGAATGGGGAGGGGGGCAAAAGATAACGAGCGAAGCAAAGAGAACAACACATCAGGAACAGAAGGTGCACTGCCCACAACAATCTGATTCCCAAAGATCAGACGAGTGATGATTTTTTTTGCTTGAACAATCAAAGCTGATTCTGTCAAAATTTCTAGCAATTAATGATGCATTTAATGGCAAGCTACTTCGTTTTAAATGGTATTAAGGATATAATAGAGTTCACTATGGGCTGCAAGGCATTTGTGGGATCAAACTCGACAACACCGCCCTACATTCCATGGTCAACGTAAAAGGTGATAATGCTGAATGATTTAGATCATGGCAGCGAAAACTCCGGCAACAGCAGCAAGGGCAACCATGACCTTGGGGGAGGCAAGAATGGTGGCGGCGGAGGCCTTGGTGGTGGGAGTGGAAGTACCGGCAGAGGTGGTGGCGGTGTTAGTCAAGAAACCGGGGTAAGTGCCGTTCAAGAGGGGAGGGTTGGTGACGTTGACGTTGGTGTAGCCAGTAGCCTTGGCAACAATCTCGAAAACGTTGGAGACGGTGGCGTTAGCATCCTGACGTCCCAGGTTGCCGAGGTCCCAGTTGGACTCGACGGTGGAGAGGAGCGAGTAGTGGGTGTAAAAGGTCGAGTCGGTGGTGTTCTTCACGCTGGCGACAGCGTCTCCAAGAAGCATGGTCCAGACGCGGTTAGCAATGCTGTAGGTCTCAGTCTCATCGAAGGTAAGAACAACCAAGGTGTTGTTCATGAAGCTTTTGTTGGCCAACAGAGGAGGCAAGAACGTCTGGACCCAGGCGGCGGCAACACCAACGGTGGTGTTGTGTCCGTCGTTGAGCATGTTGGGGGTGTAGAAGGCGTAGTTAGGGAGCTGGTTAGCAGCGAGGTCAGTCGCGAGTTGGGTGGCAGGGACGACGTTAGCGCAACGAGTGGCGTTGTTGGCGATCGAGTCGTAGATAATGAAGGGGTTGTGCTTGCGGAAGTAGAGACCCTCGCTCTCGAAACCGGTGTAGCATGCGGAAGGAGCATCCTCCATGTAGGCCCTCCAGGTAAGGTCCTTCGTCTCCAAGAGATCAACGATCGTGGTGTAGTTGGAGGGGATGGAATAGAGAGCATCATCATCCATGCCGAAGTAGTCACCACCAGCAGCGGCAATGTAGTTGGGCTCCGAGGGGTGGGTAACACCGGAGTAGTTTTCCAAGAGAACACCGTCGGGGAGGAACGAGGTGAGGTTGGCAGCTGTGGCGGCCAACGAGTAGTCCTATGTGTCAATAGCGTCAAGCGAGGAGAAAGCCGAGATTGAATTAGCGACATGAAGAGACCAAGAGCGGCAACTGTATCAGGTTACTTAATAATATGTATATGGTCGACTTACAGTGTTCTCGAGGTAGATGATGAAGATGTGGTCGAAGGCCTTTCCCTTGATGGAGGACTGGGCGGCAGCGGCGGCAACGAAGGCCAAAGAGACGATGGACTTGAACAGCATGGTGAGCTTCAGTTGGAGAGGTGTGGTGGAAAGATGAGAGGGATGGAAGACCTAAGACGTGCTTGAGTTTTTTTTTCTCATAATGTGGGGTGACGGTGGGTCTTTATACTCGAGCGTTGCAACATTGCTAGGCCCAGGATGGCAGGGCCGGAAAAAATGCCGCTTCATTAAAGTGTGGCTATTGTCGGTCTCTCGTCTTCCAGTCAAGACAAATGAGAGCAGCACATGGGAGGGCAATCGATATCTGGAATAAGCTGCTGTGAGGTGGAGTACAGACAAAAGTGGAGCAGTTGGATAGAGTAAGTAACTGTTCGGAACACCATGCCCACATACAGAACTGCTCAACTTTGAAGTACTCTGTGGTGATATCATGCAGGAGAGGCAGAGAATACGCCTCATTCCGTAACCGAAGGGCAAAGTTATCCTCATGCAAAGCTTAGAGTGTTTATTTCTGCTCTCAACCCGGTTTTGGACAATAAAGTAGAGATGGATACAGCCGGTACTGTCGCGCCTGTCCAATATCGGCCTGGGTCATTCACAGGAAGGAAAGAATGATGCAGTTGATGCAGTTAGTTCGACTTCCGCTCAAGGCTCTCCTGTTCTGTCGCCGGGATGTGCCCTGCTGGAAGCAGAAGTAGCTGCAAATCGCAATGGTCGACACATTGACCGGCCTGCGCCTCGTGGAATCTTAGCCAAGAGCATGGCCCGCGTGGATGGCGGTCTGGCCAATCAGCGTTGGATAAGCCGGAATAAAATTTCTCTGGACTGGGCTGGCGTGCCAATTCTCAAGCTCGCGAGTCGTACGCTGTATCCCATTCGCTCATCTTTTGGTTCTTCATGACATGCAAGTAAGAAATAATTGTGAGCGCTCACTCGCCCGCCCTGAGAAAGCAAGAGCCAGTCCGTGCAAAGGAATCAAAAACGTTGCTTGCTCTCACGATTTTCATTCATCGGATTCCCGAGAGTTTAGTAACACAAGCAAGCGGAACACAACTTCGTGGTTTTCACCGCCGGGCGTAGCGAAAATTGAAATGGAGTTCTATTTTTCCGCCGACGTGGCGTGGCAGCCAATCGATCGCAGGGATGTCCCCCATGCGGTTGTCTTTCTATGCGAAACCGTGTTGCACGAGGGTCAAGTCCACTCGGTCAAATAACACTAAATTTACCCCAATATACATACCCGTGGTAACACGATCGTTGGGTCAGCGGCATTTTCCTTGCCAAAAACGTGCGGGACCTATCCAGTGGAGCGACCAGCTATTCCAATAAGATGGTTTCTTGCACTATAGCTTCGGATCTTATGAAAGCATCGCACCTGGATGGAACTATTCCATTGTTCTGCCTCACTTTTCTCTGCGGAATAATAGACTCTAAGGCCCCGTTTAACTTAGGAAGTAGAGCCTTCTTGGCCTTGTGTAAACCTGAGCAAAGAGGAAAACAAAGTTCTACGACAAACCCGTCTCTTTATTAACCAAGTCTCCAAGAGAGTTAAGGTTTATCTTCTCTTCGGCTTCACTGCAACCCATCATCGATTCTACATAGTTGCATCACATTTTTTTTTTTCGTATAAAAGACCATCCTCGATTTCTTATCAGATCCTCTTTTCTCTTGTTTTGTGTTCCTGTCTGGCATTCCTTCACCCTGTCCTCTCGTCTTCTTATCAGATCGATAGCCCTTCCACCGCCTATCCCCGGCTTGCATCAACCTTTGGCCACTCCTCACCATTGATCCTTTTCCGACGTCCACGTCCACCTGCATTCCTTACCCTAATTTCTGGACAGTACACTCTACCGCCAAATCATGCCCCTGCAGCCAAGGCATAAGCGGATTATCCGCAGAGCCCTCGTCACTTGTGCAGTCCTATCAGTCATTGTGCTGGGCCTTACACTTGGTCTGGTCTTTGGCCTGCGCTCGAAAAATTCTCATGGCTCTTCGTCCCAATTCGCAGAAAGCTGGAACAACCCCTCAGAGTTTATCTTGAGCAAGAACTTCACCATCAGCAAGACGCCAACGACTCGCACCTATGATTGGACTATCACGCAACAAACCATCGCCCCTGATGGTCTTGAGCGACCAATGCTACTGGTCAACGGAATGTTCCCCGGTCCACTTGTTGAGGCCAACACGGGCGACAATATTGTTGTCAAGGTCACTAACAACATGGTGAATGGAACGGCCATCCACTGGCACGGCATGTTCCAAAACGGTGAGTAGCATGAAAGAATATCCGATGGTGCATCATTTTATACATAAACATCACTCTATCCTCGTATGTTGACCCGCATTCTTTTATCCATGCTGCTTTGGCACTAGGCACCAACTGGATGGATGGTACAATGGGTATCACACAATGCGCGATCCCTCCAGGCCAAAGTTTCACCTACAACTTTACCGTTCCAAACCAATGGGGCACCTATTGGTGGCATGCTCATGCTGCATCCCAGTACATCGATGGTATCGTCGGACCCCTGATCATCCACAGCCCAGATGAGCCTCACTTGGACGACTATGAAGAAGACATCATTATGATGATCAGCGACTACTACCACACCGACTCTGGTTCCCTGCTTAGCTGGTACCTTAGTACCGACAGCGAGGGAACCGAACCTGTGCCTGACAATGGCCTCATCAATGGTCGAAACTCCTTTGACTGCACCATGGACTCTCAGGCACTCTTTCCTACCGGCCAAAAGTGCACGTCAGGTGCACCCATGTCCGTATTTGATTTCAAGGCCGGAACTTCGTACAGAGTTCGCATTATCAATACTGGAGCCTTTGCAGACTTCCAGTTCTCGATCGACAACCACACCTTGTCTGTAATCGAGGCTGATGGTGTCGATATGCAGCCTGTTTCTGTTCAGCGTGTCCCCATCCACGTCGCACAGCGCTACTCGGTCCTTGTCCAAGCAAACCAGGCTGTCGGAAACTACTGGGTCAGAGCCACCATGAACACCAACTGTTTCAACACCCCAAACCCTGCGTTGGACGAGCGTGTCCAGGCCATCATTCGTTACGAAGGTGCATCCACCACTCAGGAGCCCAACTCTGTGGACTGGACTACTTCCGCTTGGGCTCCCGTCTGCCTTGATTTGACCCTAGATATGCTCAAGCCTTACTTTGCCGAACCTGCCCCTAATGCGACCACGCAGGTCTTCTTGACTACGTCCTTCCAGACACTCCGTAGCGACCATGTCAACCTCGGCTATGTGAACGGTATATCGTGGTCACCCCTTATGAACGATTCCACCGTATTCCAAGCCCAGAGAGGCATTAGCACATATGACGCCTCGCAGCAGGTTATTTCACTAAACACCACAGGCGTGGTTGAGGTGGTCATCACCAACTATGATGAAGGTTCTCACCCCTTCCACTTCCACGGCCACAACTTTTATGTGCTCGGATGGGGTGACGGTGCGTACGTTCCAGGAACGACCCAGCTGGAGTTAACGAACCCTCTGAGGAGAGACACTAGCACGGTCCCTTCCTTTGGATACACTGTTATTCGCTTTGTGAACGATAACCCTGGTATGTGGGCTTTCCACTGCCACATCGACTGGCATATGGAAGCTGGACTTATGGTACAGTTCGAGTCACTCCCACAGGTTATCAAGACCTTCCAGATCCCACCAGAGATGACAGCCATGTGTTCCTACAACTTCAGTTCTTAAAATACAGTCACTCACATATCAATTTGACAGCACCATATACCACATCTTGCACCATCACATAATAAATAACCAACTAGCTCTACTGTGATGGCCGCCATGTGTTGACGGGCAATGGTCGCATGTGAGGGGGGGTTTTTTTTGACATATTATTCTCTCTAGTCTATGGGCGCGGAAATCCATGAACAAGCGGACTAGGCCATTATCTAAACAAATATATGCAAAAATTGAAAATCGCGCCATGATGTCAGCGATATGATTTAAGTCCCACGGTAAAACCGGTTAACATGGTATAAAGATGCATACGCAGATGGGTTGGGAGGTTTGTAGCACCTTGCTTTATCTCCTTTTCGGACCTCAGCTGCATCCACAGGGCCGTCTTTCGAGATTCTTCGCAGGACACCTGAAACGAAAAAAAAAAAAAAAAAAAAAAAAAAAGGGCTATGAGTAAGGCAATCTTATGAAATCGTAAACCCTGTTGATCGTCATAGCACCTACCATCCAAAATGAAGGCAGTCAGTCCCCAGATTGTGATATTTTCCTCTTCTATCTTCCAGACTGGGTACAAGGACTTTGAGCTTCTGAACTGGGCCATTGACTTCTTTTTGGGGTCAATCAAATCTTGAAATGGCACTGTGAACACCTTGAAGACCTCGTCTTTGTTGAACACAATCGAGTCGATATCCTCAATGGGCTCTTTGATTAATCCCACAAAGGGATACACTTTCATCGTGCAATCCTTGTTGGGCACGGGCGAATATTCTCCAAGAACTTCCACTTTATCCCGCGACACCGAGATTTCCTCTTCCATTTCGCGCAAAGCCGTGTCGAGAACTGTTTTGTCTGTTGGGTCCCGTTTGCCTCCAGGAAAGCTATCGGAGGAAAATAACACACAGGTCAATTGCAGCCTGATTGGAGTGACGAGCACTTTTTCTGTTCGTAAGCGATAAATAGAGGTACCTGACCTCCCCCCGATGATTCCTCATATTCTTAGCACGGATGGTGAAGAGAACGCTAGGCACCCCCTTATGAATGCAGAGCGGCTGAGGGGGTAAAGAAGAAGTTAGAGGCGCTAATATCTGCCAAAGGAAGTGAAGTATCACAATAATTTCCCTCCTTGTCCCCCAGGACTGGGGGCAACCCATACCATGAAAACGGCAGCCTGGCGCACGGGGTTCTGCCTAAAGTACGCACTTGTGTCCGGCTTTTCTTCAAGTCGTTTCCTGCACAGGTCCAAAAACGCTCTGTCATATTGAATCGGTTTCTCTGGACTTTGAGAGGTAGCAGTCTCAGCTTCAGTTGAAGAGTTATTCGCCCGAGCCTCAGAGCTGCATTGGGTGCCATAGTGACAACGGCTCCGGGTCTCCTGCCATGAGTTGATGTAGGATCTCCTGACGCGATGTATTTTAATTGTCGAAAAGTTCGAATGCTGCTGACACGATTGCCTTGAAACCCGCACTGTAGACTGGATGAGGGTCGTACTCATGGCAGATCCATTGGTAGCCACTGTTGCTACTGCTAATGATGCCATCGCGCGTCTGTGTAGCAATTTGATCGTTTAAAGGTTTAAAGATGAATAAATGATTTGTACAGCTCAGAAAAAATGTCCGAAATTACGCGCTAGCACCACGTAAAATGATAGGAATCATTATCCACCAAAGGAACCTGCCAGATATCGTTGCTGAAGTGCATGGAGTCGTTTAAACATGGCCGGCTCGCTATGAGACCCTCTCCGCACTCCTTACTTGCGGGTACACTTATTTGAAACCAGGGCTCATTATGGCCCTCCCACTCGTGTAAAAGTAGAAGTTGCCACTACATGAGTGAGCGGTTGAGTTATGAAGCGCATCTCCATGCAAGATATCTGCTCGTCGTCTGGCTACGATAGGGGTACATTTGAGGCCAATTAGAAATCCAACGCGGTGGTGCTGTGCATAGCAATGAAGCGCCGTTCAAGGCGATCCCGCAGGGGTGAAGAAGTCTCCATATCATCTGACACCTCCATGTCCATCTATATACCGTGTGTGCTTGTGGGATTCATACCGGGGCCGTGTATAGCACCTGGTGGTTGACTGTCCCGTCTACCCTGCCTTCCACCCTCTAGCGGTCACGCCACACCACACACTCTCTTGCTCTCTCGATTAGAAACGTAATGACACGAGGGTTGCCGCCATTCCCTTTATCAATATCGCTGTTCTAGCCGCCGCCTCCGTCTCCGCCGAGGAACCCACAAAGAACTTTGAGGCTTCGTCCGAGCCGACGTCAGCGGAACCTGCAGCCTCTCTCAACATCGGTCGCGGTCGCTATAGGCCTTTGACAAGCGAGCAAGCCGAGGAGTTTGAACACCACCAGTGACCCTCTCCTGAATCGCAAGAGCTCCCTCGGAAACCTACCGACATTCTGCGATGTCGGTAGTGACCATGGAGGAACTGGAAGAGATCCTGGATGCGCGCAACGAATTCAGAGCGCCCCACGGCGCCCCTCCTTTAACATGGAACTAGGATGCAGCTAACTTTGGGGATAACACAATTTAGCAGTATGCGCTCCGACATGATGGTGGACCAGTATGTTTCCTCTTCTTAGATTCCTATTAAGCTGTGGTAAATGAACATTGATTTCAATTGATCACATATTCTATAGTACGGAGAGAACCTTGTCGCCAGGTACCAAGACTTCAAGCAGGCTGTTAAGGCGTGGTGTGGAGAAGTCAAGAACTACGACTAAAAAAAGACCTGGCTTTTCCGGGGCAACAGGCAGGTGTATTTTGTTTTTTGTTTTTTATTTGGAAGCAACGTTCTACCGCGTATCCGCGACAGGCTGTAATGCCTGAACTCTTTCATTCAGATGTTCAATAGTCAGTACATGCAGCACAGAGCTTTTCAACCTACTTTACCCTATATGCAGAGAGGTTTATATTGAAAAAGTGATAATACTTAGCCAAACTAGAGGTGTGGCAACATATCGAAAAGTGGCATCTGGTCAATGATTAATAACTTGCTCCGTGTGCAGGTGAAGCCTTCAGAAACCTCTCGAAAATCGGCAACTGGCAATTACTTTAGTTGTTTGTTCTATTTTCAAACTCAAGTGCAGACAGCACGTTGTGGCGTGCGCAGCCACTGGAATGCACAGTTTCAATGCACTTCGCCAGCTCATGTGCTAAATATACGGCAACGGCATCTCCCTATTCGTGTTTCCTACGTTACTGCGGACCTGTTACGTCTATTATTTTCAGCCTCACAACTGTGCGATGGCGTGCATCGATTGAACTAATGCATCCCTGTCAAAGGCTGCAGGCCGGGTTTACCGGAGTATTATTGTGCGAGCGCGGTAGGGCAGGGCACGGGACCCGCAAGGCAGAACGGCAAAGACGCGAACAGTGAAAAATCATATACAAAGCAGCTGACAAGGAAGAGGTAAATGGTCCAGATAAGCAACCTTTTTTTTTTTGCGCCTGTGCAAGTCCTTTTTAATTCCAGTGCATATGCATACGCCACCTTTTCATTGTTGCTGCGAGTTCTATTTCGAACTAATCCTGTTGAACGCAGACAGATCGTCTCCTTGTTCATGTGGAACGGGCTGTCCTACAGAAAAAGTTTCAACCATCAAGGCGTTCATATCTCGCATTGTCGAACTACGTGGCAATGCTAGACACAGGATCAAGGGGTTTGTTTACAAGCGATGTCCTCTCCCCTCTTGGTCTCCTACTCCTCCTTGAAATCCGGTTGTGCGTGCTATTTCTATTAGCATTCTACCATGAAGGTGCAGTGCCAGAAGCATTAGCCACATTCGATGGCTTAGGAGGCTGATCACTAAGCGTGCATGTCGGTCCTCCTCTCTTCATCTCTCGAACTCCTTTGAATCGGTTGTATTATTTTTTTTTCTTTTATTCATGCAAAATGATCCATGAAAAGCTCTCATGGAGAATAGGATGCACAAACGGGAAAAAAAGAAAAAAGGAGGAGCAATATGACCATGGCAGCGGCTTGTGAATAGCCTTTTGGACGTTTGGATGCCTGCTGAATAGAAGGTAGATTGTTCACAAGCAGCATATTAACTAGTTTTTCTAGTTTACCCATTCGTGCAGAATAAGAAAAAAGAAAAGCAAGGCAAACGCGTGATGTGAAGTAAAAGAAAAAAGAAAAGAGAAAAGAAAAAAGGCAACACAACCGTGTGAATGGTGTGTCAAGAGATGGAAAAAGGGAGGCAAACGCTCTTTTTTCTTGTCTGTCGTCTGTTTTTGCCTGGGCTAGACCTGGGAGGACAACCTGAGTTCGGATAACATCAGGCATGTAGTGAATGAGTTGAGCCATCATCATCAGTAAACGGATGCTGAATACTAGGATTTCCGGGCGAGCTAGTCGAGATATCTGCAGCGACGTGTTGGTAGGAAGGAAAAATAAATTCAGCGAGGGTGCATTAAAGGTCAAAGATGCCCTTGCAGATCGCAAATTAAGGACACTACAGCTCCTTCTTGTTGATCTCGTTTTATTTTGTATTTCAAAGGGGAGGCGGACAGGGTCGTGACTTGACATTCTGCTATCCAACTGAGATCAGCCTGAAGATAGACCTCATGTCCAACAGAACGGAAGACCGACTGTTTGCAAAATGGATGAGAGCGACATCAACTGAAGCGAAATCCAAGAAGACAAAAACATGGTCGAGCTCGCCATACCAAACGCGACCGTGATTCACATACACTGTACAAAGTTTGAGTCCTCGAGAAACGTTTCAGAAAAATAACGCGAGAGAAATCACTGGCTCAGCCCAATTTGTTGAATTCATACAAGGTAAAGCAGGGTCCCAGATCGCTCTTTGCTCATCTGAGACCATGGAAGGGTTCATTTTTCGGTGTTCGTTGTGTTCTTTCGAAACTGTCCCGATCATACCGAGGAACATACGTCTAGCCATATACTACTATCGCATGAAATATAACGTGTGTTCTCAGCTCGGCTCTTGCCTCCCTTCACCCAAATAACACCGGGTGTTCAGGGACTCTCTCGTGGACGCTTGAGTTCATAGACAAAGGCCTAGACCTTTGAATACAGTTCGCCTGCAGTCTGTGCTATGGCGCTGGGACCTTGGGAGCTCCAGACGTTATGAAGAGCATCTGGGACCAACTAACTAGCTTTCTGAGAGCTGCGGCCGTCACAGTGTCGTTCTCAAAACCGATCTCTCCCTTTTGACTAGGAGATAAATGCGAGTGGAGACAGAGACAGTACCCTCTTGTTTTCTGCCTCAAGTGCAGGCTGCTCTCGTGTCAATGTTTTATATCCAGGCCCATGAGAGGTGCTGTTTCTACCGCCAACCTTATAATATTTCTTAATCGCACTGTCGACTACACATGCAGATGCACAGGCTCGCATACGCTGTTCTACTCACACTAAGGGGTTCATCCAAATCGAGAGGGGTGTAGAGTAGCTAGTAGCTGCTTGAGAGATAGAGACGGCAGCATATCACACTGAAAAACAACCGAAATGATTTCAATAATGCCCGTCGTGATATGGGGCTCAAAAGAAAACACCAAGAGGGAGCCCCGTCGATGCCTTGCAATAATCCTGGATGCAGTAAAAACTATGGCTATGAGTCATTTGTTCAACGAGGGTATCCAAACAGACTATCTGCAGACAAAAACGCAGCATAACCTGGTTTGGATTGATAACGGCTAGCTGTGTTAGCGCTTTAATGCCTCTAGAATAGTTGATGGGCTAATCGTGCTGCCTCCCCCGCTTTCAGTTCGGCGGAGCGGCCACTGTCTGCGTGGAAGGGTACAGCTGTGCTGTCCTCTTTGTGGAGAGGTACATGCGGTGGAGTATCTCTCTTTTCTTTCCTCGGAGTGCGAGGGACGAGATTTTTTTTTTTGTGAAACGGGTTTGTCTCCTAGTTTTTGCGCTGTCAAACGAGACGCGTCGCTCGCTGGCCGTCACTGGCCATGTCGCTGGACGGTTGGCCCGTGAGCGTCGGATCTGGTTTGATCTCAATTGAGTTGAACTCAGTGTTGAAGCAAACCATTCAGTCCAATTCAGTCACAAATTAAAGCGGTCTCGATTCCAATTCACTTATTACTTTTTAGAATAACCGATGGGGAACAGACTGCCAGCACTGTCTGCCCAAAGGGCAATAAATAAAAGGGGAGGATTTTCGCTCCTTCTCTTTTTTCCCTCTTCCTCTACCTCCAGCTATCTATCACCAGCTATCCATCGCCAGCCCTTGATCCGCTACCATCCCGTACACGTTTTGTCGAGTAATACACTCTTCCACATAGCCACCCTTTCATCATAAAAACGTGCAAGGTCGTCACTTTCGAGCCTGATCTCCTTGGCACCAGATACCTCTTCGTCTCATCTCTCCTTGCTCCAGGCAGGCCTAAACGCAAACCGACACAGCGGCCAACACTTCTGTCCCTTCGCTCTTTGACCCACCATTGCCCTTGGCACTCGCAACTGCAGCCATCATATCGACTCTACCTTTGATACCCACCCCCCGCTCTGATTGCGCTCCTGACAAGGCCACGCAACAATAACGCCCTCCAAAATCACGGACCAACTTGAACTCCATTCTCAGGATACCCAGTCAACCATGCTCAGCTCCCTACTACACTCTGTGTGTCCTTGCAACAGCTCTTTAAAAACAAGCCGATATTCTTCACTCTTCCCTCAAATACCTCAACAACAACATTCTCCACCTCCCTCACCTCGAACAGTCAACATGTCTTCACCTTCCTCAAACTCAGCTTCACCAACATCCCCTGCATCCACAATGTCGTCCATCACGCCCCCTGGATCACCGCCCTCGCCAACCATGAGCATGGAGAGCATTCACGGCCGTCCTCTCCAGCTCGACATGACTCTGCAACAACAAACGAAGCAGAAGATCAGGGTCATGATCGTAGACGACAACTCTATCAACCTCTCTATCCTCTCTCAAATGCTCAAAGTTTACTTCGCCCAAACAGTCCAACTCGTCGCCGTCATGACCTCGGGTGTTGCTGCTCTGGAGAAACTTAACAAGGAAGAGATCGACCTCGTTCTCATGGATATCGATATGCCTGTCCTCACTGGTGTCGAGACAACAGCCGCCATCCGCCAAAACACGACCGAGTATCCGATCCTCAAACAAAACCAGAAAGTGCCCATTATCGCAGTCACAACTAGCGATGGTGCCGACCAGCGGGAGTTGTACCTGCAGGCTGGCATGTTGGACTGTGTCAGCAAGCCCATTGCCATCACAAATCTGCGCCAAGCGATCGAGAGTGTGATGAACTCTACAGATTATAATGCAACTGGATAAGCCCGAAAGACTCGATCGTGTTTAAACATTCGACTCTCTTGCGGGCAAGGAAGTAGGAAACCACAAAAACCAACATTGGCAATATCCACGCTCGCTGGCTCTCAACAAGCCGAGCGCGACGAACCGAGCGCAGCGTATCACTCTTCTCATTGAGAACTTGAGCACGTTCAAGGACACAGGATGTTCAATCCCTTGGCACCCATACATCATTCAAACATCTCAGTGACCAATTGCATCAGCGTTTGTACATAGTTCGCTTTTAAGTTAGCGAAAGCTGACATGTAGATATCACCCGTTGTATAGTCACACCACAGTGATCCCACCATTGTATCCATATACCCATGACGGCTAGCAAATGGCTGATCATAATAAACTTAACGGAACATTATACAGTAGTTGGGATTCACTCCAGTCACTCCAAACGACTACAAGTGGCTCTGCCTTGTGCTCTCACTTTAAATAATCATATTCATGGAAATAAAAAGGACTGCAGGGCCTGACCAAAAGATTGCACGGCCTTCTCGAGACAGCACGGGTTTTCCCAGAATTGGAAAAAAAAATAGACCACACTGTATGCAAGAGCGCAAGCGCGATAATACTTATTAGTGGAGAGCCGGTGCTAAGGACGCGGCCCAGCGAAGAACACAAGGTCGCAGGTGAGGTCATCATTTTGAGTTCTGATGTGGGTCCCAGGCGTCTTTGCGCGAGGCCCGAATTGATGCATCGTCAAAAGGGTGGGTCATTGCTGTGCACAGACACTCAGACTGGGCCACAAGAGTATTTCATCAACCGCTGGCCATGGGCGATATTCTTGCCCATTCAGCAGATAGACCAAAGAGCAAAAACAGACGAGGTCCTTCAAAATGTCGCTTTTCTCTTTCTGAATGAGAGAGAACCATGACAGCAATTGTGTGGTGTTCCAGGAACAACTCAAACGCGCCAGAACTAGTAAACACTCCAAGCCCAGCCTGCATATGAGTGAATTACCCGCACTTTTCGGTCAGGCAGGCAGACAAAAGGATGACCTATCACTGAATTCATAATTACGATTAACGACAGTGGGCCTAGGAGGAGGACTCGGCTTCTTTGACTGCCTGAAACAAATTGATACAATGTGGAAAACTTAATTTATCCGGCTCCGGGGCTAGTGCACGATCCTTAGTCCACAGGGCATCGCCGATTTGATGACTGGGAAAACGAATATTAACATTGCTCTGGGTCAACCCTGAACGGCCAACCCTCAATTGTGGCATGTTTTCCATCGCTTGACACAGCCTCCGCTTGATGCTATTTGCGTGAGACAATAAAAGACACCATCGTCATATCCATGCTCAAATCAAGAATGCTAAAATTCGTTTGATAATGAGAGTTGTGCGCCTTGTCCCTAAATCGGGCACAATCGAAACTGTCAATTGTTCGGTCCATGTTCTTCTCACCCGACCCAGGTTACAAGAATGAAGACATGATTTCCAAAAATGAAAAGAGAGTTCAGTCCATGTCAAAACTCAAAAGGAAACATGCTCATTTGACGGTTGACGAGTCAATCCGACCCATCTTGTCGAACGTATTCCCTTTTCGCCGATTTCTCGTGGCATTTTTACAAATTGCGAGTATCACGACTTTACGAGTAAACTGCTGTTGCCTAAATGCACCATGACCAGGTTGCTACCCTGACCTAATAGCGCGCGGTCTTAATGTAACCGTCAAATTGTATGTACATGAACATACAGAGCGTAGGACTTCTGATCCTGAGTCAATGAGGTCGCTTGAGCAGGTGCGGTTGAACTCCCCCCTTAGCTAATCAAAGGGGTACCTATCTCCCTGTGAGCAGAATTCAGTATCAATGTTGATCGTTTGAGCAATGCTTACTATTACCAGGCGCTTCTCTTACTTCCTGTGGAAGTATCAAGCAAGCACAGAGGTGCATAAGCATCTGATCATGGTTCAAGCTCAGTGATAGCGGACTATAATAACATGGTCGAGCGCGCCATCCTCAGTTAATGCACTCTTCATTTGTTATGTTCATCTTTATTTGTTATGTTCTTCATCTTTTTATGCACCCGCAGAGCCGATTATGCACAGCATGAGTGGTACCCAGAGCTGAACGATGAGCATTCCCTTGTTCCTGAACCTCCGCGGGGCTTTTCAATCGCTCCTTTGGCTTGTTCCCACGAGGCACTGATCTGTTCTGCTGTTCATTCGTTCATGCTGTTCATTGAAACATTTCTTCACCCGGGAACCAATAGGAATTTTCCATAGGATCCGTAAACCTATCAGATTCAACCATCGTCCCGGTCTTTGTGACAATGTGCTTCCCGAACCTCTGGAAGCCCTTTTGCTCCTCAAACGAGCTTGACCAATTGTACAATTGTACCGTCTCGTCTAAGCGAGCTTCCCTTTTTGTTCCGTCAGAGCTTGGAGTGCACGTCAACGATATTACTGGCAACTCAACGGATCAACTTAATTTTAGAGTTTCAATTGACGGGCACGCCGTTGGAAATTAATATTAGTCTGAGCCAAGATAGTCTATGGTCAAGCATCAATATTGCTTTGCATCTACTTCAGGTCAACAATTCACCTCCTATACCCCCATGACGGAGAGATGCCATCCATGCTGTCACACGGCGGATTAGAACGCACTCCGTTGTCACGATGGTTTTTATACCGTCTCCTATGCAGGATTAATGATCTGGCAATTGTATTCATTCACCAGATGGTGATATGGATATGCTCGTTTGACGTTGAAAATATCGCGCTTCATTGTATTGGAAAACTATTGCCGTAAGCAGCTTAGCTGCGGCCGACCCTGGCGGCTCTCCATTTTACTTCTACACCTTCATGCATAGAACATATCATGCAGGCGACTATTTACTTTTGCTGAAGTCATCCTGAAGCATAACGGCGAAGAGATACACAATCGGCACTTCATGATAGCCAAATTGGGGATTGAATACTTGTGCTGCTTAAATCCTGAATGCACGCCCCTCTTATCGCGACACGTAATCAGGTATTTTAGGATCATTCTTGCTCTGGCCTCCCCCTGAGCAACCAAATTGTCGGCGTTTCGATCATTCGATGACTTGATTTACATGTGTGCATGCACAAGGACTCTTTGTGCTTCCGTCTACCTACGTCCTGTAGTATTTGTCACGGCTGAAGTCAGCCTTTGAGACAAACCTGGAGAATATCCTGAAGTACACGTACAATTGCTGCATGAATACATGGAATGCATTCGTGATCACATTTCTTCTTCTTTCCTCGATTCAAGTGAGCCTCTAGGACAATGTCAGATGCCTCAGTTGGGAGAGTGAAAGATCTAACTAAAACAAGGGACCGTCCTACACGCCTAGATATTGAAGAGAGCCGCAGGAAAACAAAAGGATGCCAGTATGTATCCTTGGCTATGCTAACCCATTGAGCTGATCGGCTCTGCCATCAGCCGCGTATGAAAGACAGTAGGCAGTCTACATCATTCGCAGAGCTCGGCGTGTGGTTTCTAGCGCGCCATATGGCTTTAAGAGACATTAGTATGTGTGTAAAATGGCGTTGCATAATCTGTCGACGCGTGAACTAGGGACTTCTTGGTGGGAACAACTGTCCTTTTTCCAGGAGTGAACCCACAACCAGTGGCTGCACATCCAATCAGACGAAGCGCCACTGATTTTGGGTATTTTTCAGACTGGCGCTTTATTTCGCAAACATCAGCATTGCAATCAGCACTCTCTTGCATCGACCTCCATTCCCAGCTAGACATCCCCTCGCTCCACGTCGACATTCCCCTTCTTTCTGGAAACTCGAGTTCCCCGCTGGCTGCACCCGCCTGGAATATTAGAATAGTAAGGCACTACAGAATCTCATGCATTCGTGAAAAGTCATGGCCATTCACGGCAAGATCACGCTATATTTCCAGGGCCCATGTCCTCCTTGCAAATCTTACTACGATATCGTCACTGACTCGTTTCGCTGTCCATTGGTTCAAACGCTAGGGTGCCGAGCCAATATTCAAGCTGTGAGACTAAACTGTTTCTCAAGTCTTTCATTGGTCTTTGCACAATGGCCTTGTCTGCCACCGCTGTCAAGCCGAAGAAGAAGAGGACCGTTGCCGTCGCCCTCGGCTGTGACCAGTGCCGGAGAAGAAAGGTAAGGTTATTAACTAGTGGTCAAGGAATCGCAAGGCAAAAAAGCACAAAAAATTTACAAATCAAGCTGTGCGAGTTCTTGGACAGCAGATCAAATGTACAAAGAAAGAAACTAAGCGTATTCATCTCTCTTGGATTCGCGAATATCGTAGACCAAATGCGATCAAGCGAGACCTACATGTGGGCCTTGTCTCTATGCGGGACTCATGGAATGCACCTTCCTGCTAGGAAAGCCACCAGCCCCAAAGCGCAAGAAGGCTCAGACCGAAGTAGAGATCCTGGAGGCACGTCTGGAAACAATCGAATCCGCGTACTCTGAGCGCTTAAGTCAGATGGAGTCGTTGTTAAATAGGGTCATGCCCGGGGCTCATAGGCAAGACTTGGCAAAGTTAAGTGCTGGACCACCAATAGCACCAATAGCCCCTGCGGTTCCTTTAAGTCCTCGCCATCATCAAGGAGCCGCATCGACAAACGACGGTGAATGGGTAGATATAGACTCGCCTCAGGAGGATGCTCAACCCTCTGTTGCTAACTGGGACCGTCCCGCAGCAAACGCATCGGTGGTGAGTGCTGCCGCGAGTAACTGCTTGATATGGCACTTAGCCATGCTCGGGTTATTTATTTGCGCCGCTGATATCCTTACTGTCTTTCGCTCCAGCGGCACAACCAGGGCATAGACTTACCAGCTACACCGCTACTATCACGAGATTTACCTGCAATGTCAAACACACTCACGCCAATGCAATTGGGTTTGAAGGAGGAGGCAGATGAAGGCAGGTTGTTTACACCAGCTGCGCGGGTATGTCTATGTTTTGGTGTCGTGCAAAGCAAGGCGCGTTTGACAGTGCGTCACGCCTACTAACTATTTATTCCTTACTATGTAGGCGTTACCATCGACGTCGCCTTCTATGTCAACATCATATTTACATACCGCCAGCACCCAGGTTGATAGTGATGGTGATGATGAAGGACTTGGAGAACTGGCCGCAACAATGGATAAATTGCGATTATTTGATGCATCTTATTACCTTGGAAAGGGCACAATGCTTTTCACATCAACAGACCAGAACCAATTCTGGGACGAGGAGATATCTTTTGACGTACACGAGGCACAGGACTTTGAGATTCCGCCGGAGGCGTTCGTATTGCCTCCATTGGAGGCGATCGATGCACTTTTCGAGGTGTATTACTCGGTAAAGATTAAATGCTACTTTGCACTGAGCCGTGCCTGATCGAAATAATGAAGAAACTGACCGATCGACTTTATTATGTTATTACATATATTAAAATAGCATTACTACGTCTTTCTACCCATGATCCAAAAGACGACACTCCTGCAAGCTCTGGAGGACCGATATGAACCGCAGAGCATTTTTTTGTTGAACAGCGTCTTCACTGCGGCGGCTTTAACAGGAGACTGCAACCATCCGTCATGTTTTTCTGACCCAAAAAACCCTAAAACATTATCGACTCCATTTTTCGAACGGGCAAGGATGGTTCTGGACTACTGCATGGGTATCCCGAGAGTGTCGACTGTGCAAGGGTTGATTATGCTATCACGCCATCCGAAAATATCTGGTATGGGCCATCACTACGTCCAGATCGCGGTTCTCATGGCATTAGATCTGGGACTTCATCGGAAGTGTGACCGCTGGATCCCGGACAAGCAAGTTCAGGAGACGAGAAAGAGGGTTTTTTGGTGCATATATACTGTTGACAGCTCCGTCGCCAGCGTCATGGGAAGGAGACCGCTTATTGATGATGCTGAGATCGATGTACCGATGGTGGTGACGACTGCAACGGAAGGGGAGGTCGAGTACTCGAACACACTCTTTTTGGTCCACATATGCAAGCTGTGGCGCATCTTCAGGGACGTGAAGCAATATATTTTTAACGCGACGGAGGTTCAAGACATGGTCCCCGGCAGCCTACCGAAGAAATATGAACAGCAGCTTGTCCAGTGGCAACTGCAGCTACCCGCCGCCCTTCGATTCAGCTTTGATCTTAAAGTAGGCGATCCTGGGGCTATGTATAACGCTCGTGGAGGTGAGAGTCAATTGATGAGTGCTTGTTTGATTAATGAAGAGATCGTGGTACTTACTTTTTACGTTTTGTTCAGGTGTTGCTCAAATGTTATACCAGTCAGCCTTTATTCTTCTACACAAGCCATTCCTGTCCTCGACTGAGCAGCTCAAACGATCGCCTTATCGGTCCCAAGATATTTGCATCAAGGCGGCTTCAACAATCACCAACATCGCCAAAGTGCTTGTCAACACATATAGCAGGACATTTGAAATAACGAACGTGCCGGAATATTCAACTACGAATGCCATTCGAATTCAGGTCATGTACATGAAGTCGACGGATCCCAAGATCTCAGAAGAGTCCCAAACCAATTTTGACTATCTGATGCGCTTCTTCCGTGAGTTCTATTCGTCTCACCAATGCAACCTTGACGACCAGACTGTCATCTGTGTTTTGTCGTTCTTTGATGAGTTTATGCATACAGTCAAGGGTCTCAGCGAGTCAACCGTACATGTTTGTGCCAGCGCAATCAAGAGTATGGCCATTGCAAAGCGGTCCAAGATCTCACTGGGAAGACTGCCTACAGGTGAACATGGGCGACGTCAGGTCCCGAATGATGGAGATGGCAAGAGCTTGAGTCGGTTAGTCAGGATCGGACGGGAGGAACGTGCGAAAGCCCGGGCCAACTCTTTGACGCCACCATCGATGTCTTTAGGGGAGATTAGTGGGATCAACAGGAAGCGCCATAGTCAACTACAGCATGAATGTCAAGAGCACTTCAACTCAAGCCATTACTCGCGACAAGATCAGCCACGGCGTCAGGAACCCGCATCATCGCCATCCTCAAGTCTCTTGGCTGCACAGGATGGCGCTGGTACCTACAATCTTCCGGGCAAGGTTCAGAGGGTGTCACAGTATGTTGAGCCTTTTGGCGGACCGCTAGTGATGGAAAGCTTGAACCAATACCAGATGCCGACAACGATTCTCAATCAACCGCCGTCGAACAGTGCCATTCCACAAACGAACAGCATCCTAGCTACCACAGGCGGTGTTTTCCAGGAATTTAGTCAACAACAGCTACTGCAGCAACACCAATTTCTGCAGAGCTCGCAATCGCCACGTCTACTGGCCCACCCTCAGCAGCAGCCACTCAGCCCTACGAGCCAGTCCTTGTTAGGCATTGATATACTCAATCCATCCTACTGGGACGACTTTAAGACAACAGGGATGCAAGGCGCGTCGCGGGTTAATACACAGAGGTTGAGCCCAAATATCCCTACAGGTGGCGTAGGTGTTTCACAGGTTACCACGATCAACAGCGCGGCAGAAACAAGCAGTGTTGGAAGCCGATTGATGAGCCCAAGCGGTAGTCTGTATGACATACCGGCCACCGCCATTTTTAATCCTATGCAGCTGCAGCTGCAACAACAGCACGCGACTCAGGTAGGATTGCTCCAGCCGATGAAGGTGGATACGCTAGGGAACATGACAGCAGGACAGGACGAGGGCCTGAGCGCAGACCAGGTTCACGCCCTGCTGGAGCAGACGCTGGCTACTGATACCCATAATACTCACGTTAATCTCAATAATCCAACGACCACTTCGGCCTTCCAACAACAACATCCAACACACCAATTGACCCTTGACCAGCAACTGGGCTTGAGTGGTGCGCGTGAAGGCCTTCACCCTTCCAACTGGCACAATATGATGTGAGGATGAAGAAGGTGAAGCAAACGCTCTATCCTATTCGGTAAAACTTAGACAAAGATGCGCACCAGCGTTTGTACAATAGAATAAGCCACTGTTTAAATTAAACGCGTCGTTTTTGCAACAAATAAAGAAAACGCGCCCCTCTACACTCGCTCAAGACCAACATCAGCTCTGAGGTCAACATTGTCATTCCGCCTTCGAGTTATCACACATCACATCTCAGTATCGTTGCGTCCATTCGACTCTATTCAGAGCGATGCTGTCACAGCCAGCACCAGGTACAGCCAAACGTTGGTTCAGCATTACTCAGGAACAGTTATCAAACACGCCCAGCGATTTACATGTGTCATGTCACCTGTGCAATTCACCTCTAAACCTTCATCTTCTTACTGAATCACTCTCCTGACTCTTTTCCTCTATAAAATCAGCGTAAGTGACACTTTTTTCAACAGTGCCCTGTCTATGCTCGACGGTGTATTCAAACGCGACACTAATACGCGATCTCATATATCATCAATAGGTTGTGGGCAGGTGCCTCAGAACACGTCAAAGTATATGTCAGGGTGCGACCACCAAACGAACGGGAGCTGGTATCAGACGCTTACTCGGGCAGCAGTCAAGGAAGTCAGAGTAGTCCAACTGTAACTGTAGTGCAGCCCAAGTAAGCATTTTCCGCCGCCTGGCCGCACGCCCTCACCCCTCAGTGTTACTCTCAATGGCCATTACATCCTTTGCTAAACTGGACCCTCTTGTCTGGAATAGCCACGTTTCCATTGGGACAGGATCTAAAAGCGACACATTCACGTATGATTGCGTTGGGGGGGAGCTTACGACTCAGGAGCAGGTCTTCAAGTAAGATGTCCTTCTTAAGATTATAACACTAGGAAGGCTATCTTATCGCTAGTAGAGGACTCCAGTCATCTAACGTCGCTGTGGATACTTCACTTGACCTGTTTTTATAGTGATGTGGGAAGAACGATCGTGGAGCAGTGCGTCAAGGGATACAACGGAGTAAGCCCGACATGCTCCCTCAAGGATGCTGTCATTGTTACACAAACATGGGCAACAACTGAAGATCGAATACTGAGCTAAATGACTTTAACTTTCGCATTAATAGACAATCTTTGCATATGGCCAAACGGGAAGCGGTAAAACCTACACAATGCAAGGTCCATCCACCATGACCAACGTCGCCAATCACGATGAACGAGGCATCATCCCGCGATGTTTAGAATATTGTATGACACGTTGTTGTTTGGTTTCAGAAGAAAGGAACTCGAAAGTGGCTGTCGCAGTTTTCTCCGCCACACAGGGACGCCTCTATTTTCTAACGTCAAATGGCTTTTTTCATTCTTAAAGTATTTGAGCTCATAGCCAAGGAGGAACAAATGGTCAGCTCTGTGAAGTATCTTTGCAAGGCGTCATATATAGAAATGTAAGTCAAGTAACCAATGCGCCTAAGGGCGCAACCGTGTATCTGCAACTTGAGTGATTAACCATCTTGCGGTCCGCCATTCTCTAGTTATAACGAGATGATATATGACCTGTTGGATAATTCGACGACAGCACGAGCAACACGCGAGGATATAAAACGTGGAGTATATGTCGATGGGGTCACGGAAGAATCCATCCATAACCCGGAGGACGCATATAGAGTACGATTGATGGACCATGTCGTCTTTTGGGCGCATTTAAATCGGACATTTCCATCTTTTCTGACTTATCAGGTCCTCTTTTTCTTTCACTTCAAGATGTTCGAGCAGGGAGCCGTTAACCGCCATATTAGTGCGACAGCGATGAACCGAGAATCCAGTCGTTCACATACAGTTCTTACGTTAACCATCCAATCCCTGGCACTCATCGACGGGATCAATCATATTCGAGAGTCGAGGTTTAACCTTGTCGATTTAGCTGGATCTGAACGACAAAAGCTAGCGAATACGGAGGGCATGCGGTTAAAAGAGGCAGGGAACATAAACAAGAGCTTGCTTTGTTTGGGCTCCGTCATCAATGCCCTAGGCGAAATTGCTGGAGGACACTCACGGCATGTGGTATGACATTCATGTCCTGCTCTTTGGGCAACCTCTATTTGTAATGATCGTCACATCAAGCTTCTGGCTGTAATCCAAATTTTGCCTAATCCTCTTTCTTCTGAATTCTAGCATTATCGCGACAGCCGCTTGACATTCCTGCTAAAGGACTCCCTCGGAGGAAATTCAAATACCTTTATTGTGGCGAATGTGTCGCCATCAGCACTCTGCTATCAGGAAAGTTTGAGTACCCTGAGGTTTGCGCAAAGAGCAAAGATGATCAAGAACAAGGTAGTGTATATGTACATCTTTTGCCAATATGCAGGCAATAACAATATGTCAGTGCAGCTCATCAATCTGTTTGTGACCACTTTACGCATACAGGCCGTTGTGAACGAGGACATTCAGGGAAACGTGAACGAGCTCAGGGCCGAAATCCAGAGACTCAAGGCGGAACTTGCAGTAAAGCGGACAATAGACAACAGTAAGTAACGGAGGATGTTGCGACGTATGTTTCCGAAGTTGATGAGCCTAATCTCATACATGTTCTGATTTTAAATATTTCCTGTTGATAGCCAAGGATACCAGCATGACCAATAAGCTGCTCCTTGAGACTCTTGCGAAACTCAGGATAGAGCAAGAGGAGCATTTGGCCATGGCGCAAAAAGGATTTATGCTTGACGATGCATGCAAAGCTAGAGAGAAACAGATCCAGTCGGCCCAGCTGATCATAAAGTTCAAGGAAAGCGCCTTGGCGTCATATCGCAAAGGAGCTGCCAGTGCTGCGCTTGAGTCAGAAAAGGGCGCACTTCAGGAAGAGATCACGCAGCTGAGGAGGCAGTTGGATTTCCATCCTGGTATGTGAAATGGCTAACGGTGCGTGTAATTATGGGTACGTGGGACTAAACATCTCTCTGTGATGTATTCATTGCGGTAATTTAGAGGTGCTGAAGGTCAAAGCCGAGAACCTGAGTTTGCGAGGTAAGCTACAAACAGCGGGATCACTAGCCGAAACTCCGACTACCCATTTCCTATCTCTTCATCACTAATCAGGTTCTTATTTTCGTCGCCACGTTCAGAACTGCTGCAAAAGTACGAAAAATACCAGGCAGGTCTTGAAGAACTTGAGGATAAGCAGAAAAAGGACAAGGAGTATCTTTACAACCTCTCTGGGAAGATTCTGGATCTCGAGCAGGAGAACGAGACGTTGCGATCGAAACTCGGTAGCGCTACGCCACGGAGTAACATGGACATGGAAGAGATTGATTTTCCAAAGATCGAAGGAATCGAAGACATCATGCAAGAGTCACCTCCAAAGGTGCGGGACGCAGATCGTCGGTTCTCAAGTGACATGAAGTCCCTCCTCCAGCGTGTTACCAAGTCGCGACAAGCCGAATATCGCAGGCTCTCTGGCAACCTAGGAAATACAGATAGGCCCCTTCTGGACATTGGTGATCGCGAAGGTGCACAGTCGCCATTACCTGGAAACTCTACGCCTGTTGACAAAACAATAGCGAATGAATCTCTATCAGGCACCAACCTGTCGGACAGCATCTCAGCTCAGTCAAACATGCACAGTGATGACACTGTGGAAATGACTCTTCTGAAGCGAGACCTCGATCGTATCAAGGACGAAAATTCCGTGTTGGTGGACGAGAAAGCCAATCTGGAGAAGGATTATTCCGATTCACAATTCCAACTTATTGCAATGGAGAAGTGCCTTGAGCAAGCCACAAACCAAGCAGAACAGCTAGGCCGCGATCTCCATAGCAGTCGACATGCGCTCTCGATTATGGAACAAGAGGCCGCCATGAAAATCATGAGTCTCAACAAGGAGATGCAGGAGCAGGTCGAGCTGATGGAGAAAATGCGGCAAGCTTCGATTCAAGTAGAGGAAGAGCTGGAACGACTACGGGAAAGCCACCAGGGAGTTGAGCAGCAGCTCAAGGCAACGACAAAGGATTTGGACGACTCTCGGCAGAGATTGCTAGAAAACCAGAAGGAGTACGATCATCAAGTCGAGTACAACATGAAGCGGATCAATGAATTCCAAGAGAAGGAGTCCAAGTGGGATTCGTCGAGGACGGAACTGATGACTATTAAGAAAGACCTTGAAAATCAACTTGAGCAGGAGAAGTCTAGGGTGACAAGCACCCGCTCGGAGTTGGAGAAGGAACACCAGAAACTGCTGGATGACCATGAGCAACTAAGCTCGCAGAAGGCTCGACTAGAGGATCTCCAGACGTCGCTAGAGAAGGAGCTCGTGGGACTGCGCAAGGCCAGTGCCAATGCCGTTACCGAGCACCAAACCAAGCTGAACGAGCAACTGGAGAAGCACGAAGTCACGCTAAAGGTGACTTTATTGCTTACGTATAATTTCCGCTGCCTTAACACTCCTAGCGACCGAATTCATCTCTAACTGCTTTTCACCATTCCTCAATAGGCTGAGCGGACCAGGAACGAAGCATTAGAATCAAATCTGAAGACGAGTCAGGAGCAACTTGAGATGCTTAAGACGGAGTTTGAGATGACTAATAAGACATTGGAAGTTATGGCTCAGGAGACTAGCCAATCTCTTCAGAAGCATGAACAGCAGCTTGCGGAACAGGTCAGAGCCTTGAAGGCGAAACGTGTTCAGGATCTCGGGGAGTGCGAGTCCAAGGTCCGTTCGGAGGGTGAGGAGTCTGTGCGCGTTCTCCGTCAGTCCCTTGTCGAAACCCATGAGCAACAGATTCGGGGGCTCAAATCGGAGGCGCAGGATCAAGTGCGGGTGCTCGAGGAAGTGCGAAATTCCCTTAAGCAGAGTATTGATCAAGCTGAGAAAGCGCTCGAGGCCAAGCAGAAGATTGGTGAGGAACTAGTGGAAATAAAGGAAAAGTATCGGGCCCTGGATCGTGACACCGAGGCTCTGAAGCAAGAAAAGAGCCGCCTGAAGCTCCAGATCGAGAGCCTGGTGTCGAAGTGCCAGAAACTGGAGAACACCCTCGATGAACAGAAGCAGGAGCTCGGCAGGATGACGCTTCAGCTTCAGCAGGAGCACTGGGAGAAAGGACGCTTAGAAGCTGCAAAGACTGAACTCCGAGACAAGGTTTCGGACATGGCTCGAAGGATTGGCGAGACGGAGCAGAAGTTGGAGCATGCCCGAAACGGAACCCGGACGTTGGATATGGAGTATAGGACCGTCCAGGATGAACTAGAGGATCAACTTAGCAAAGCCCGCAACGAACTAGCAGTCAAGACGAACGAGAATATGCTGAACGAGGAGTACAAGCGCAAGTTCCGCGAGTTGCGGGCGCAGTTTGCCGACCTCGGTCCGACTATCACGGAACGACAGCAGCAGGGGTTCCATGAGCGAGAGCTGAAGCGAGTTATAGAACTGGAAAGGATTCGGGAGGAGATGAATCAAGTGCAGACGCGGTCTGTGCAGCTGGAGGCGAACTTGGCCTTGGCCCAAGAGATGAATGAACAGTTGCTTGAGGATGCAAAGGCGGGCACAGTTAAGATTGCGGAAGAGATGGAGAAGCGCTTGAAGGAGGTTGAGATTCAAAGGCAAAGCGCGGAGCGCGAGGTCGAACAAGCCCTAGAAACCGTGCAGCAAAAGACAGTCGAGTTACAAGTCTTGGAGGAGAATGTGATGATCCAGAAGGAAACGATCCGTATGCTGGAGGAGGAACTGAAAGAGGAGCGAGTAAAGGTGGAACAGATGGAGAGCACTCTTAGCGAAGGCAAGGCACTGCAGGAAGAGAAAGAGGCCACGGAGAAGGAACTTCTTGCCCAGGAAACCAAGCAGAGGCTTAAGGAAGAGCAGCTCATGGCACAGCGTCAATTACTGATGAAGATGAAGGAGGAGCAGCAGACACTTGTCAAGCAACAATTCGAGAGGCGCGACAAAACTCGGGCTCTTTTTGAAGGACTTGCAACCGAGAATGGCAAGCTGATGGAGCAGGTGCGGGATCTGGGCATGGTGAACGAGAGCATGATGAAGCATCAGAACCCCAAGCAGAAGCTCCAGTATCATGTCAAGATCAAGCAGGAGAATAACGAGCTTCGGATCGAGAACCAGCGTCTAATGTTCAGGGCGATCGAGTTGGAAGAAAGACTCGGCAATAAGGAGAACGTCGATTCTCTACGGAAGCAAGTACGAGAGATGCATGGCAGCACTCCTTACCAGAGCTCGCTGGACTTGCAACTCGATGCCGGGATAAACATGGAGATGGTCAAAGGACTGCATGATGAGATGCCGATTCATAGATCTCCGTCTCACTCACCGGCGCTTTCAGCTGAGGTCTTGACTGCACTCACGTCTACAGCAGCTGCATCAATCGACGATACAAGAGGCCAAACTCCTATTGCTGTTCTCGGCCAAAAGAGGCGAGCGGACTTGAATGAGTCCTCTGTAAATTCTGGGTCCGCCGCCAGCAGGAAGAAGCAAGTTACCCCTGCAACGAGACCTCCAGTATCCCGCGAAAGATCCGCGTCATCCTCGTCAAGCGCGACTGATGCAGCATCTGAGGTTCCTTTAGGCCCACGAGCAAGAGCCAAGGCTGCAGCGGACGCGGCGATGGCGGCCGCCAAGTACGGGCGTAAACCTCCAACCCCTGTTGCCCCGGCTGCCCGCCCACCTCTCTCGAAACAAGCAAACCCGATCACTCGAGTCACAAAGACGTCTGCACCTTTGGCTCGAGCATCAAGTCAGGATGACCGTTTGCGGGGTCCTCGTTCAGGAGGGGCAGTAGCAAAACCCAAACCTGTAATTAATTCTGCAGCAAAGACTAAGGCTCCAGCTGCTCTTCCAGCCATTGGTGGTGCGAGTGCCCAACGGGCCCTTGCTCGCGAAGTACGGTTAGCAGTCGCCACTAATGTTACTGCGAATGCCTCGACACCTGCACAACGTAGTGGAGTAGCCAGCCAGGCAGGTGATCATATTGATGTACGAGGCGCCACTCAGGGATCCTCAAAAAGCTGTCCGGCACTACCATCAGCCACAACAGCAGCGCCATCGCTTTCACCTTCACCGTCAGCACCGCCATCAGTAATACCCTCGCCATCTCCATCCTCAAAAGCTGTTGAAGAACCTGCATCTCCGGCCAAGTCACCGCCATCCGCTACTAGTCCCATTGTTGACGAAAATTCAGTCTAGCAAGCCTACCACTTGTCTTTAATATGATTCCACTCTGTATCTCATGACCGCAGCACTGCTATAATTACGCCCTTTTCCCACTGTTTTGCTCTTGTTCGTTTCTGTACCAACATCTCCAATAACCTGTTACCAACTGAACTCCTTTGACATAAAATAAAATAAGACAAAAGCAAGCACCACCCTCCAATATCCTAGTCATCAATGTTGCATATAGAGCGTGCTTTATCAATCTTGACACAGTTCTTTAACTACGTGACTTCATGCATCTTGGATCGTCTTTCTTTTTGTATTTCTTTACTCGGTATCCATGGCTTCTCCTTGAGGCAATTCCTCTGCTGCAGCGCCGGTCTCTGTTGTTGCGGCACCAGTCTCTAGTTGATCGAGGTACCTCTTGAGATCATCACCCTCAATGGTCTTCCAGTCCTTGTCCTTGCCAACAACGCCGATCGAGCAGTTATTGACGTCCAGTTCCTTGTCCTGCTGGAGTGTTTCGCGCAAAGCGTGGAGGCCGTGCATGATCAAAGTGTCCTCATCAGCTATAAGTGAATATTAGAAAAGGAATTGTTAGATGTGCTCTTTGAAAATACGAACACTGTGCTCCTGATCCCGCCTCACAAGCCATGCATACCTTCCGCAAAGTCCTTTACGAACTTCTCGAGATATGTCTTTGCACTCTGGCTCTTGGCGCCAATGCTGATAGCGTAGTATTCCAAGCAGTTGGCGTTAGGCAGGCACTCATACAGATGAGGTCCAGTGTCCTCATCATAGCTTCCGACCAGCAATCCAACACCGTAAGGACGACGTCCATAGTTTTGCGTGTTGATCTGCGCCTCTACACGATTCACAATGTAAACCAGTGTTAATGAATAGGTTCGATCTCGTCGTTTGAAACAGTTACATTCTCTCTTTCAGTAAATGTGGACGTACTATCTCCGATCAGGGAAACAAGCCTACTACCGGGCATAGGTCGATCGTACATCATCTTGGACTTCATGCACTCAGTCCTCATGAAATTGCTAACCATTTTGGAAGTTGCAGGCGGATATTTCGTGGTTAGCTCAGGGTGACGTCGCACCTTGTAAATTGGACTGAACACACCGAAAAACGCGTGTTATCCTCCAATCGATCGCCTGCCGCTTTTCTTTTCCCATACCTCAAGACACGGGCGTCCGAGACGAGACCAGCGATGGCGATACCGACATGATTATCAATCCTGAACAACTTTTGCTGATGCGACGCCAATTCTCCAGAGGAACGCTAAACATGTAGGCGTGACCGGACTTTTAAGTTGATGTCTTTTCTATGTCGCACGCGTCCGTGTCCATACTCAATTGACGCAATAAGTTCAATTTTCTTGTCCTTGCTTACCTTCAAGGCCAAGAGGACGACATGAGTACTGGATCGCAATCCAACCGAGGCCGACCCCTGTTTAACAGCCTCGAGCGCGTATTCGATTTGATGCAGACGACCCTGCGGAGACCAGGTCGAGATATCGTTGTCGTATTGGTTTCGGAACTAAAAATAAGGAATGTAATAATGAGGAAGAGTGTCCATTACCCCTGGGAAAAGATGCGACGCGTCGTGTTCATTCGTGCCCGGTGTGGATGTAACACTGCCGAAGAACTTGAGGGTATTAAATGAAAAAAGCATGTCGTTACCATGGCTCTACTCTTTGATGGGATGTGATAATGAAAGTCGTAGTTGAAGAGAAAAGGCGGTGGAGAAATACAAAACTTTGGGAACAGGACAAACAGTGTGTGTTAACGCACTCTACTTCGCTCCTGACAGACATACGAAAGACTGGACGCGCGTAGCGGAGGGGTAAAAGTCACGAAGATTATGCGATCATGTCTGGGATCAGAGACGTCATCGAATCGCGCGAAAACGCGCTCGCTACTAATTGACAGAATTGGTGGCGTTTTATTTTATAACCTCCCCTTTCGCCTTTCCGGCTCTGTGTTTCTTCACGTTCTTCATGAGTGACAATTCACAAAGACCATCACAGCCGCCTGCGTCTGGGGTAAATCCCCCGAGGAACTCGCAAAGCCAGGCAACCTTGGACTCATCCGCGTCCTCATTCATGTCTAAATTCTACACTCCCATGAACCCTAATTACACTTCACAACAACAACATCAACAATCTGCTTCCTCTTCGCCACCACCGCTGCTACACAATCAAACCGTTCCACGACCTCCTCCAATCCAAGCAACAGGAGATGTATATGTGTCTACATCGGCATCCGGCCCATCTATCGGTGCAAATGCCGCCCTGCTTCTCGCCAATCTGACGACCATCCCAGGTTTCCTCTCAGAGACGGCAATCCAAGAGGCGCGACGCGAGTACTCTCAAAGACAATCAGTAGCACCATTCACAGCTCCAATACCAATACCAGATACACCAGCAACTGCCTCGGCGCCTCATGTTTACCAGCCTCCACATTTGTTTACACATCCACCGTCAACATCAGCGATCAGCGCATCCACTGATCCTGGTGCTTCGATAGGAGCTTTATTGAAGGAACTACAGCAATCTAGACCTTCGTCATCACCGCTAGCACCCCGCTCGCACCTACCAACTGCTCCAGAAACGCCAATTGCGCCTCAGGAATCATTGCCTCCCTCGACACCACATGTACCGCAACCATCGTCTCAGCCTCGTGTATTAGAAGACTATAGCAATGGGAAAATCACCCCGCAGCTACTCAAGAGGCTCGCAACAATAGCGGAGATGGACGCGCAAGGAGGCGGTACATTACTTACGGAGATCAGTAGTCTCCGTGAAAAACAAGTAACGATAGGTTTTATGTTTGTTATGGTATAATCTTGCGGGTGATCTTTCAAAATGTGGTTGTTTATAAGTGTGATTCCTGAAAATGCATAGATAAGTACTGAGAGGAGGCTTTATGAAGATCGGCAGGCTTTGCTAGCCGCACAGAAAAAAGATCTTGTCAAACTTCAGGCGAGGTATGAGTTTGGTTACAGATGACGCGGCACACGTTATTTTTTCTTGTGCAACTTTGAATATTGAACTGATATTGGTGCTGCTTGCCATGACAAAAAAAAAAAAAAAAGCGAAATCATGGGTATGAATGTAACGAGCGAGATACGGAAGACGAAAGCGAATCACAGTCAGCAGCTAAAGCAGTTTGACAAGAATGTGATTTATGAGATGGACAAGATGATCGCGCTTGTGCAAGAGTCGCTGGCTAAGGTTGGAGTGCCGATGATGAACACCACGCAGGATCCAGCTATGATAGAGTCGCAGATCAAAGTGCTCCGGCTATTAGATGATATGCTTCAGACTTGATTGACATCGTTCTAGTATAAAATAAACCTTGGTGCAATCATTTGCTTGAAGTATCAATGCTAAAAACCGTGAATGAGGGCCGCTGTGTATGTGGCTGAAAGTCATTGCACATAGTTTTTGCCTGGAAATGACCCTCAGAAGCACTTGGTAGTAGTGGTCATTACTGAAAACCAATCCGTTAATCGCTGGCCCAAACACTATATTTCCCTGGTTCACTGAAGGATATCAAGGCCGTCAATGTGATTGATCACTTTGCACTCAAGCCTAGTGGCCCTCAACTCATTGAGATCATCAGGAAGTCGTCTGTGCTGTGGAAACTCAAAGAGACGGTCGATAGCCATCCAAAATTCGTGCAAGCGAAGAGTTTTAGAAGTTGGCCGATGGGACAAAGGCGTTCTACGCGGACCCGCTCGTGGCGATCCGACAATAAAGCTGCCCACAAGTTTATTTGCATATTATTGGTTCTCAAGTGAGAATGACTACACGGGGAGTGACCACTCGATCTTCCCTTCAGCCTTGAGTGCGTGGAAGAGTGCCAGCGCACTGAGCAATTTTGCGTCTGGTGCGACCTTGTAGGCATCCTTCAGCTCGACCAAGGACAATGTGATACTCTCGCCAATATCCCGCAGTCCTCCAAGCCGGCCCTCCAGTGCCTGTAACTCATTCCACTCCATATCTATTAAAATGAAAGAGCAAAAAAGCGATATAAATGATCATCAGGAACATTTCTGCTGATTCACTACCCAATGTTATGACCATACCTTGACAGCTCACAAAGAGTCTCAGGAACTCGTCACATCCTCCTGCGGACGGGTACACTCCCTCCCAGTCAGACCCATAAGCGAGTTGCGTCATATCGATCAGCTTGTCGTGCTCCAATGTAATGCCGCACTCTTCCTTGAGCTCATCTGCGCACTTGCCCTTTATCCAGCCAATCATCAAAAGCACAGACATCTCAAATGTCAGCGAAGTTATTATTTATCTCGCAAATAGACTGCAAGTGCATCAAAGTTACTCCAAGCGTACCGCAAAATCGCCACTGCCATCCAGCATTCCGGCAGGGATCTCTGGAAACTCAAAGGATGGGATGGCAAGCCGGGGTTGCTTTGTAAGTACCACATGCTCTGAGACCGTACCTGAGGGGCTTTTGGATCTGATAATGAGAAGTACTGCTACGGCTCCACCGCGCTTTCCAGAGAGAAGATGTAAAGTTATTTGAGTACCACTGCCTGTCCCTTTTGTACACAGTACATTGGCCATCTGCGTGGTCTATCGAGGCTTTATCTTTACCATGAAGACAAGTCCGGGGGGTTTCTTGCCTGACTCTGTAAGGTCTGCATCGACAGAGAGGTTGACGAAGCCAATTCGCAGTCCAAAATAGTCCACGTTCTTCACCTCAACTTTGTTCACTCTCACAGGTATTGTGGGTTTGTCCTCACTCGGTGGCGAAGAAGAGGCTCCTGCGTGAACACCATTGGAAGCTGAGTGTAGGGTGGCCTCTTCCTTGGCAAGGTTCTTAGCCCAATTCTGCAGGGGCTTGAACTCTGATACTAACTGGAGATTGATCTTGTCGGAGGCTGCCACCAATGGAATGGAGCGAGAGCCAACCTTGAGTGCGAATTTTCCTGCCATCAGAGAGGGGGGAATGAGAAGAGGTCGAATGGAATCAAAACAAATGCGTGAACAACCGAAGCTGACGCACCAGCTGCGAAGGCGAGAGGAGCAAAACGCGCCAAGGTGATGCAGTAAGCGGTCACAAAATACGTATCCTGGACTACATTTCGACGCGTTTTGACTATTGGCGGTTGGGTCTTTTGCGGCATGCTCGATGTGGGCAGGGCTCCACTGGCGGACTACACGGAGATGGCTCGGTTTCCGGTTAACAAGAAGGTTGTCCTTGGGGCATTTCTGCACCCATAATAGGTCAACAGAATATGCAAAGATTATAGCCTCATATTTGCTGACAGGTACCGCTTTGGCTTGCAACGTTTGGGGACGTGCTGTATTCCTTCTACTCCTTGTTTTCGTCCTTCTCTTCTCCTCATCTTTTCTCTTCATCATCTTTTCTCCTTATCTTTTCCCTTCATCTTTTGTCTTCTCTTCTCGTCCTCTCTCTGCTGTTTGCATCTCTTCTTTTCTCTTCTCATCTCTTCTCTTCTGTTCTCCTCTCTTCTCCTTGTCTTCGACTTGCTCTATAATCCCCTTTATTCCAGAGCATTCATCTCCATAAGTGCTCTGCAGCAGTAGCTCGTGGAATTTCTCGCCCCATAAAAAGCGTACATCTATATAGACGTCGACCTTCCGAGAACCTGTGGTTTTATCCCCCAAAAATTTCGAGGCAATGTCGGTGGAAGCTGAGGAGTGTAAGTAATAGGCTTGCACCCGTGCGCACAAACTGCAGAAAAACGAAAGCTTAAAAATTGAATGCGATCACCTGCTGCGGATGTTTGGCAGATCAAGGCGCTCTGCATGCGATGCATGACGTCAATATCCGGCAGCAAAATCCTGATTCTATTCTTCACTCAGCCAGTACCTTCGAGGACTTAAATTTGTATGTTTTAATATCGTCTTCACAGAAAAGCTTATGGGTTTTTTCGTGGAGCTTTATTTTAAAAAAAAAATCGATTCGTGATAATCTGTATTTACAGGAGTGAGGAGCTGAAGAAAGGTGTATACATGTGTGGATATGCGAGGCCTTCCAAGATCCAAGCACATGCATTGCCCCTGCTATTGCGAGATCCGCCAGAGCACTTGATTGCTCAGGCCCAAACGGGAACTGGTAAGACAGCTGCATTTTCCTTGGCTATCTTGAGTCGCCTAGACTTCAGCGATCCTTCCAGTCAGGTAATATGCGCCTCTGCTTAACTACGAGCCGCATCACTGCTGCACCAGACTCAAACTGAATTCTCACTTCCACGACTTTCTCCGATGATTTGAAAAGGCGATTGTTTTGGCCCCATCAAGAGAACTTGCTCGTCAAATCTACGAAGTCATGAAGAAGCTCGCCAAGTATACCTCGGCCACTATCACTCAAGTTGTTCCTCAATGTTTGCGCCCCAATGAGCAAATACAGGGTCAAGTCCTTATTGGGACCCCGGGGAAAGTGAGCGACATGTTAAAGAGGACAATTTGCTCTGGAGACCGTAGAACCTACATCGACAAGTCAAGGGTCAAGATGCTGGTGTTGGACGAGGCTGATTACCTGCTTGATTGTCAGGGGCTTGGCGATCAGAGTCTGAAACTCAAATTGTATGGAGTTCCTAACCCCATTGTGTACAGCTCTTGAAGGTGCCTTACATGACGTGGAGATTAATATTCAATATGTGCTTCCCATTTAGACTTTTGCCAAGAAACATCCAGCTCGTATTCTTCTCGGCCACTTGGGATGATGCCGTCCTCAGATTCGCAGAAAGTTTCATTGGCGGGCCAGCGAACAAGATTCGCTTAGAGACCTACCAGCTAACGTTGGAGTATGTCAAGCAGTTTTTTATCGACTGTGACAGCGAGGAGGACCGCTTTCGAGTTCTGGTTGGACTTTATGGCATTATGACCATTTCTCAGAGCATTATCTTTGTCCAGGCAAGTTCACACCATTTTCTATTACTGCGTTGGGGCCTTTGGCACAACTCATGGATCTCTATACTTATTGCTACCTTGTATCTGCAGAGACGCGATGTCGCTGAAAGGGTTTCAAAACGCATGGTCGATCACGGTCACCAAGTTTCATTCTTGCACGGTCATTTGACTCCAAACGAGCGAGACGAGGTGATGGGCGCGTTTCGTAGCGGCCGTACAAAGGTTTTAGTCACGACTAATGTCCTTGCAAGAGGCATTGATGTTGAGAGAGTCAATATGATCATTAACTACGATCTTCCGATGAACAAGGAGAACAAGGCTGATCCTACGACTTATCTTCATCGCATTGGTCGCACTGGCAGATTTGGGCGTCTAGGCGTGTCTGTGAACTTTGTTCACGATCATTCGAGCCAGGAAGCATTGGAAGAATTTCAAAGCCATTTCCGCCATCAAATCTTGAAGGTCCCGATTGATCTTGATGTAGCCGATGGCACAGTGATCGAAGATCAGGATGGTGCACGCCTCGAGAGAATGGAACTCTTCTTCAAGAAGGCAATGAAGGAATAAGAGACAAGCATACGCGCCTCTCGCCTTGTCTCCGCCAGAACTTCTTTATTAAGCTCAACTGTTTGCTACATTAAAATGGTGTTTTTGCGCATGCGCGTATAAAAAGTAAAGAATATTTATGCAATGGATGTTATTATTCGTCAGTGTCCTTGATCTCTCCTGCTTGGCGAGCGAGACTGAAGAAGAGCGAGTCAGGACGACGCAAAAGGGTCGCTGGTGACTCAAACTCTGCGACCCGACCCTTCTCTAGAACCAGGATCTTGTCAGAGTCCATGACAGTTTTGATGCGGTGAGCAATCGTGAGGATAGTCCTGTCCTTGAACTCTTTGCGGATCGTCTTTTGAATTAGTTCATCCGTCTCTACGTCTACTGCAGCTGTAGCTTCATCTAGGATAAGAATCTTGGTCTTCCGAAGCAGAGCGCGAGCAAGGCATATCAGTGAACGCTGGCCCACTGAGAAGTTGTCGCCGTTCTGTGAAACCTTGAAGGACAATCCGCCAGCGAGGGACGATATATGTTCCTTCAAATGAGCGCGCTCCAGAGCCTCCCAAAGCTCAGCATCCTGCAATTCATCGAACGGATCCAAGTTCTCGCGGACAGTGCCGACAAAGAGCGTGGGATCCTGAGGAATGATAGCCAAATGTTGACGGAGGTAATTCAAACCAACCGTAGAAATATCAATACCGTCGATCCAGATCGAGCCACCATCCTCATCAACATCGACCTTTTCCAGATCAGCAACCCCATCTTTCTTGGTAGGATCCGCGTCCATATCAGCACCGTTGTGGCTTGCCTTGGCCCAATGGCTGTTGGCCGCCTCGATTATACGGAACAAAGCGAGCGTCAATGAAGACTTGCCTGCACCGGTTCTGCCGACAATTCCAACCTTCTCGGCTGGCTGGACCTCGAACGAAATGTTCCTAATAACAAGGTCAAGTCCTTCACGATAACGAGTTGAGTAGTTCCTGAACTCGACGCGACCCTCGCCTGGCCAGTTCACGGGTAAAGTCACATCTGTGATGGCAGGTGCCTCGGGGTTTTTGTTGGCGTACTCGTCCACACGTTCGACCGCAACAAGTTGATTCTGTAGTTACATGCAAAAATGTCGTTTGGTTTAACTCTCTGCTTAGCCATTGGTACGTCTCTCCGCTCAGGATTAAATACACGGAAACTTACATTCAGATCGCAGTAAGATCTGACGAGCCAAGTGATATCTTGAGTGACGGATAAGGCATACGATAAAGCAAGACCGGCATTAGCGGAGCTCAATGAATTTCTGCTCAAAACAGCAAAGAGAGCAGCAGCTAGTACGATCACGGCACCCAAGCCCTCAAGACGAATCTGAAGCCAACGGTTAGCAATGACCCAGGAAAAGTAGGCGTTGGCAGCAATGTCAGCCTTGGCAGCATTGTCAGCAATGAATCGATCATTTGCAGCAAGAGCACGGATCGTGGTTACTCCGGTCAAGGTTTCACTGAAATGCTGGTAGATTGGCGACTTTGACACAGAGTCGATTCGTTTCAAAGAACGACTCGATCTGATGTAAAAGCTCTGGACGAGCAGATAGACGACAACTAGAGGAGGGACAATAGCCAAGAAGATGGGGGTTGTGGTACCGATGACGATAATTGTTCCAAAGACCGAGGCACTGCAAATGAAGACGTTGATAAAGTTCCAGGGCGTCAGTTCGTCCACGGAAAAGATGTCGCTCGAAAACCGGTTAACGATTCTTCCCAGAGGGGTCGTGTCAAAGAAGGACATAGGGAGGCGGAGTAACTTTGTCAAGAGGCGCTCATGTAGACGTGTGGATGCGCGCACCGCAGCGATCACCATGGCAACGTATGTAACGGTAATATTCATTAGCATATAGGCGACAACCAATGCAGCGTACACGCCCAGGAATTCGCCAATTGTGTGGCTGCCAGTCCCTGCAACAGTCGTCCAATATTTCAACCATAGATTCGTTCCAATCTATATGTCAACAAATAAAGCTGTCAGTGTCAAAACTCCTTTTGGTACAGATCGATGTTGTCATTTGCTAAAACTCATTCGTACTTGAAGTGCTTGTCCACCCACAAAGAGGATGACAACAAATACAGCCCATCTGTACGAAGCTGCTTTAGCGTAGATTGTGTACACGTCCCACGAGACGCTTCCGTGAACCATCTTTTCTTCAGCGATCAACTCTGCCTTGTCATCCTTCTTGGGCGTCACCGTTTTGGCGTCCTTATCGTTCCCATCTTCTGTCGAGGCATCCGTGGTGTCATCGTCCTGCTCGCCATCATCTCCCTTATCCTTTTTCTCCTTGCATTTCTTGCCCTCATTGACCGAGTAATCTGTGATCAATTGATAGAACGAGCCTCTGGCCCCCATTAGAGTATCATACTGTCCAACTTCGTTGATTGATCCATCCTTGATAACCACGATCTGGTCAGCTTGCTCCAAGTGGTGGATAGCATGAGTAACGAGAACACGGGTCTTGTCCTTGAGCAATCCATTTGGTCCGATCAAGTTCTGCCAAAGGTGCTGATCCACGTGAGCATCAACAGCGCTCAGAGGATCATCCAATAGGTATACATCAGCATCTTCATAGGCAGCACGGGCTAGCGAGACGCGCTGTTTCTGGCCACCAGAGAGGTTGATGCCGCGCTCTCCGATCTCAGTCATGTCGCCAGCTGGAAGCATCTCGATATCCGGTAAAAGACCACAAGCCATCAAAATATGGTCATACCGCTTCTGGTCGAATGTGTTTCCGAAAAGAATGTTGTCCCTGAGGGTCGCATTGATGATCCAAGCCGTCTGGGCCACATATGCTAAACGTCCGTAGACCTTGACACTGCCTTGCCGCTTATACATGTCACCGATTACCGCGTTCAACAGAGATGTCTTTCCTTGACCAACTCTTCCGACAATGGCGGTCAAGTTTCCACGGGCGATCGTAAGATTGATATCTGTTAGCGTTGGTCCATAATCCTTCTCGATAGGGACAGGCGTTTCGGGGATGGGTTTGCCAGCCTTGCGAGCCTCCTTCTCCAGTTGCTTTTGCTTCTTGGCTTCCTGTTTCTCGCGGGTTCGTTTCTCTTTTTCGGTCTCAACCTCAGGTCCTTCAGGTTCCCAGGCAAAGATTGCGTCTTTGATGTCGATGACAGGCACGGAGGGATCCTCAGGCAAGGTCTTTATTGACTCTGTGGTCGAGCCGGAAATCTCTTCCGCAAGCAAAAACCTTTGGATGCGCTGCGACGCAACAGTAATGCTGATCGTCAAGGCGATGATATGAGATAGCATTCCAATCGGGCGATTGAGCATGCCAAACAAACTGATCGAGACGAAGATCCTTTGAGGATTGATATCGCCAGGAGTGAAGTTTGGTCCTCCGACAGTGGCATAGACGGCGAACGAGACCAGTGAGACGAGCAAGGGCATCGCCTGGAACATGATGGACATGAAAGAGAAAACCGTTCCAATCTTTCGGAGCATGGAGAGCTCACGATTCCTGAATAGGCGCACACGCTCCATAAACGAATCCTCCCATCCATACAGCTTGATAATTTTGATACCAGAGAGAACTATTATTTTTTTAGGAAGTAAAATGTTAGCAATCACCCTCTCTCAAGTCATCCGTGAACCATGCAAAAAAAATAGCCATTAAAATTGAGCCCTACTCTCGTTCATAAGACGGACTCTCTGATCCATAGCCTCGAGTTTCGCAGACTTTGCTTTCGTGTAGACTCTTGCGATAACGCCTTGCACAGGAATCATGATAATAATGGTTCCCAGTCCTACAAACACGCTCCAGCCGATCTGTTGATATACTAAAAAAAGCATCGCAAAAATAAAAGCAGGGAAAAGCGTCAGCGAAAAAAAAGGTTGATCCCGTCCTTAGAAAAAATGCTCATACTTTGAATGCAATTGCTTTCTTACACAACCAGAGAGCGATGGCCATTTCGTAACTATATGACGCCCGGGAGGACAGGATATTGAGATGTTAGAACTAAGTATTGAACGCCGGATACTTTCTGACATTAAATGGGAAGCGAAGGAAGTGACATACGGAATTGAGATATACATCGCCAAGAAAGAGGCGACATCAGGCCAGCGCTCAGCATCCACCGACATGTGATTGTTGATCTCACCGGCGGTACTCTTTTGTTTGGCAGCACTCGAGAGTCTGAGAGACTTTCGATAGATCATAGCGATCAATGCGGTTCTAGCCTCAATTCCTATGTTCATGGACGCTTGGAAGTACTGCGCCATGAAAAACGAGTTGAGCAAGGATGCGAAGAACATGCCGAATGCCAGGATGATGCCCAAACTCACAGGCTGTGGGTCGGGGGTTGCATAGGATCCAATGAATCCCAAGATTGAGTTGAGGAGGGTTGGGAGCACATATGTAAGTGTCGACGCGGCAATGCGGTAAACCATGACAGGACCCCAATCCCAGCCGTAAGCGGTGATGACAGTCCAGAACAGATTCGGTTTCTCGCCCTTCGCTTTGGCTTTTTCCACGTTCTTCTCCCATTTACTGTTCAACAGCTCGTAACTGTACTGCGTCTTGATCCTGGTAGGCAACATACCGACGATGTCCTTCGCCGCCAATGGGGCTTTGTAGCCCTGAGAAACGATAGGCTGCAGGAAATGGAACGAGAGTCGCGAAAAGAGATTGGCTTTTTCGTATTGACTGGCATTGCTCTTGATCTGGACTTGGGTGCGCCCACGTGGCCAAGCCTCGAAAACAAACCCGACAAAGTTGAGCCCGAAGAAAATGATAAAAGCTTTGAATTGGCTTTGGTCGGTTTCGTCCAACATCGACATGGTGCGGATGTTGATCGCCGAGGCGACAAGCGAGAAAAGGTAGAAGAAGAAAATCAAAAAGCTGGAGCGGATTGCTTGCAGATGTTGAAAGTAGTTCAATACGATGGCGGATGTCTATGTGTGTGATGAAATAAATGGGACGTTTAGTTTTCGTTATAGACCCTCCAACTAGGCATGCCAAATACAATAAAATGGGAGTACAAAAGCGCATATCCCATTTCATATTCCCTCACGTACCCAGGCTAGGAGCATGCAAACGGTGGCAAACATGGTCGCAGGTGCATAGTCAACCTGCTTCAGCAAGGCTGCTCTGGCGATCAAGGCAGCGACGCTGGCCAACATAAATAACTGCGTTGGCCAGTAGATCAAATTAGTGCGTCCTAGATTGTGTGGTTTGCCATGTCGCCACATATAAAAGGTGCTGTAGGGAATAGCGATCAAAGCGACGAGAGAAGGGAGGGCCAAAAGAATGGTGTTTTCGACACAGGGGGTCAAATCTGGTCGCAGATGACTTGTAGGGCCCTACGGTGTACAATAAGAGTGAAGAGAGGCGTTAGATTGAAAACAAAGTCGACTGCTTTTGATTGCAGTCGTGCTTGCTGCTGTGTCTGTTGTCAGTGTGGTGGCAGTGTTGAGAAGGGTGTCAATAACTTACCCATCCTTCCGAATCGTTGCAGAAGGCGTCAACACCCATAATGTGAGAGGTAGAGGGGGTGGGACAAAAGGTTGAGCTTTCTGTGTAGGCTGGTAACGACTAGAAGTGTACTCCTCCTGAGATCGAAGATCAAACGATTGAGATGTTTGAGAATGGCTGCGGCGATCGATCAGAGCGAAAGAAGAGGACAACGCAATTGCGGGCATTGTCTCGCTTTTTATGCGAGAGCGGTCTGCCACCGAGCTCGACAGGGTCACTCAATTGACAGCGGCACGAAAATGGAAAGAATAGCGTTTCGATTTCTAATCCACGTAATCGCGTTGCGTGGCCCTGGTACACAAAGCCTATTAACAGAGCATGGGGAAGCCCAGATCGAGGAGCGCAAACTAAAAAATTTAAAATTGGAAACACGCCAGATCGATTCTCTGCTCGAGAACAAAGTGGGTGGCATCATCTCTCCTCATCGTCAAACTAAAATATTACAGTCATAACTCGATTTTCAATTCCATGATACGATGTCTTCTTGGCATATGTGGCAAAAGAGTGCTACGACACTGCAATGGTATTTCTAGATGATTTCACGCTGATGACAAATTGAAAGTAGGTTTCATTTTGACCCACCGGCGTGTTGCATACAACTCCTGAGGCCCGAGAAAAAGACACTGGCGCAATAGAACATGTTGTCTATGTACGTAAATTAAGCCTTTTTAAGGTTCCAACTGCAGGAGAGGCCACGCAATGCATTCTTTTTATATTTTGTTCGGTCTTTGCTCTGGTATATTCCATCTGGTATAGATCATGTTTGGCCTATTGCTGACCCGTCTGACAGCGCACAATCCACCACCCAATTGCCCATTGGCTTTTTGTGGAGAGCTGTTTAGACTATCGCTTCCAACGAGCTGTCTGCACATCTTTGTTAAAGAGCTGCGGAGTATTACCAAGGACAGAATGAACTGCAGAACAGCCGCCGGGGATTGGATCAAGGCCACGGTGTACGTCCACTTTAATCTAAAACAGGAAGTGTAAAAAAAAAAAAAAAGACTGCGCTGCATCTCATACCCTCCTACGCAAAGGCTTCCGTAGTAAATAAAAATCAACGGGCCGCGTCAGAGCTTTCTTCGATAAAGGGATGAGCAGTTCGATTACTCTCCCGCCGATTGTTTACACCAGCGTTTTTTGTCCTTCTGGCTTGACCCCCTTCGGACAACATTAGGGCTTCACTGGACGCTATCAATATGAGAACACGGGCGATAGCACAATGGCGTAAAATAAGGCCTTTTGTAAAGACGCGTCATATATACAAAATCTCGTTCTTGTCCGTTGGGAAAAGCGTACATCCATAAGAATAGCTCTTTCCCAGGACATCGGTATTCGACGGTCACCGCCTGAATTTTTTTTTTTTTTTTGCACATAGAAGTAACCGGATGTTCTCGTTCCCATTTGACAGTATCGACCGCTCCAGATAGCAGAACCCCAGAGTTCTTCTATCGCCTTCACGAACCGCCCAGCCGTGAATCCGTGAATGTCATTATCGCTCTCGTGGCATTAAACGTGCGCTTCTAACCTCTGTGAACATAATAGAGCCATCATCTTGTCTGTCCTTGGTCGCTGGACGTCCTTTATCCCGTCAATGCGACCTACAAACGAGTTTCAAATCGCATCCGCAGCAGCAGTAAAATCGACCTCCTCTGTCTACGTTTTTCGCGCCCCCCTACACAATGAAGGTATCCACTGACACTACATAACTAGTCGCAACTATTGCCACACCTCCTTTTTTTTTATAATTACGACCCACGAAGACATGCTAACCCTCGACAAGGTGACTAAAATCAACATCATAATTTTTTTTTGGGAGAATGACCCTCCATTGCCCCTCCTCCCCCTGTGGATCGTTTACATGTGGCTTAATAGAGGGATCGATTGCTCCTCCATACCTTCACAAACCATTCCCTCTTTCTTTTTTCCACTCCTGATAACTGGTAATAAATGCGCTGGATACTAGATTCGCTTGTTATATCTATTGTCTTCGAAGTTACGACAAGCAGTGTTTAAATATCTATAAAAATCGTTCACTTGATCGATGTCGATAACTTCTGGAGAAAGTCAGTTACTATGACTTTTTGGAAAAGAATGGATTAGGGGCCTCATGCTAGAGTCACGTAAAGCAGACTTCATTGAATTCATGAGGTCGGATGACGCATTTATTGGTAAGGGTTTTGATGCTGTGGATATTTCGCATCTGGAGGAAATGCCGACTCCAGAGGATGTTAATGAGGGCTGCAAGGCTTTAAATAACCCGAACGCGGAGAACAGCCTTGTCTTGACGTCCAGAATAGGCGCATTTTCTTTCGCTGCCCTGCAAATCTGTCGCATAGTAATATATCCAGAGAGCAGATCGCCTCTACGATGCTGATTTTTCTGCGTGGCTCAATAGAACTCTCACATACGAGCATGGCATTGCAGCCAAACAGTTTCCAACAGCTGTCGACACTCAACTGTATTTAGGTATTGCTGGTGAGTGGATTGACGATTTGGCCAAGAAACAGAAGTGCAAAAAATGGAAGTTCGCACAGGTTATGGCGACAGGAAAAAAGATCGTAGCAGCGAACGGTGATGGACAAGTGTTCGATGAAGCAATGTCTACTCTCGTCAACCTGGCGGACCGCGTGCAAAAACGAAAGGGCGGATTACTCGACTAACGACGTGAGAGATCCAACTGTTGTGAACACGAACGGCGCACCAAGAAGAAGATAAGGCAAGTACAGAACAGGGGAAGAACCCAAAGTCCGCTTGCAAGTCGAAGGTCACTAAGCCAGAACCGCCTCCAAAGACGAAACACGCTTTTTTTTTTGACTAACAAGGACCCCCAGGGTCATGGGATTTATTAGCTATAGTCTATGAACATTGTCTCTCTGGTTTAATAACGCGACGAAAACAAACCATAATCCTCTGAAGATATCCACCAACTCTATATAACCAGTCGCGTTCCCATGGGCTAACCCAGTGGGCCCACGTAACTATTACCACCCCTCGTTAGAGTGTTAGAAACTTAAAGACAGACTCTACCAGAAATCAATCCTCCCCATCCTCTCCATGGTTCCCAGGTGCCTCTTTCCCAGCAAGCTCTGTAGTGACGTGCGGTCCGCGTCGGGTGGGTCAAAAGTTAAATACTAAGACTGAAAGACCAGGTTTTTTTTTTTTTT